>VZTG01009884.1:304352-353022 GCA_013397845.1 Melanocharis versteri
CAAGGCAAAGAACAGGTAGGTCTTAGACAAGCTTATGAGAAAGCATGATCTTTACTGGCTCTAGATGTTCAAAAATCCTGTCTTCAAGCTCTCTCTCCCCTAATATATATATATATGTATATATATACATATATATATATAAGTAAAACAAAACCAAAACAAAAAACCCAACCAACCAAACAAAAAAATCCCTCTCCCCTCCCAGCCTGTGGTTGCCTTCAGAGTCATTTGACCTGGTTTTGTGGGTGTGTATGTGTGTGTGCATGTGCGGAAATAAGTCAGGACATTCCCTCTACAGCCATTTAGCAGGCCTACAGGCCTAAAAGACAGGGCCATCTCCAAGTGTCCTGAATCCCCTTCTGTGTCCCAGCCCCTGGCAACAGAGAAAGCTAAACATTTCTGAAAAGTTATTCAGAAGGTATAAGCAGAGCCTGCTTTGGGACGTGCACGCAGCTGGAACTGTAGACTGCTTGCAAAGGGCTCTTCCTTCACCTTCTTCCTTCCTTCCTTCCTTCCTTCCTTCCTTCCTTCCTTCCTTCCTTCCTCCCTCCCTCCCTCCCTCCCTCCCTCCCTTCCTTCCTTCCTTCCTTCCTTCCTTCCTTCCTTCCCTGTTTCTCTCTCTTTCTCTTTTCTCTCTCTCTCTTTCTCTTTCTATCTTTCGTTGTTTTTCTCTCTCTTTCTCTCCTCCTCTCTCTCCCCCCACTCCTTCCTTTCCAAACGAAACCCGAGACTCAAAAGTGCTCCCGTCATGTCAGAAGTCAGAGCTTTCAGAAGAGCTCTATGTATGGCCAGAAAGACAATAAATTTGTTGAGCTGACAGCAGTGGAAAGGCAGATCAGATTTTGTACCTTAACAAAGCCTGCAGAGCTAACCAAGGTTGCTGGGACAGTGTAATATTCCTGAGGAGCTCCTTCTGATCCCTGCCCCACCTCTCAGGAGATGCTTCCCGGAATTCTGGGTTGTTCTGCTTCGTGCCCCTGCCGTGTGCGTCAGGATGTGTGATATTCAGGGCAGTGAAATAGACCATCATTTCTAAGAAACGAAATGTCTGCTGCGGCAGAATGAGTGTTGAAGTCCCGAGCATGTAATTTTGTCTCGAGCAAAGTGATCTCTGAAATATACAAGGGTAGCATGAACTACATGACAACTAGGACTAAGAGACCTTATTTTTGAATTGGAAAAGCTTTTCATCCAGAGGCTGAGAGGGAGGATGAAGTTTGTAATACGATGATTCAGGTGCGAGTGAAAAACTGGACCATCTCTAAAAAAGGTCTTAATTTGAGATATGTTAAATCTCCAAAATTAAGATTCGGAGAACAAACAACAGAAAATCTTGTCCGTCAAAACTTTTGAACAAACTGGCAGCCTTTTATTTTGCTGAGAATACTTCATGTAGTTTTCTGATATTTAGTGAATGATTTGCATTTAAAAAATATTTCTTGATTCAAAACAAAATGTAGCTGCAGAGAAAATAGTTAACTTCTGTTGGTTTTTTTCTTCCTTTCTTCCACTCCCTCTTCCCCCTCCTTGACTGAGGAGATAAACAAGGAAACCAAATTATATTTATTTTAATTTCTTCTGATTTGAAAGGAAATGAATATTGTTCCCAATTGATGAGAAATACTTTTTAGCATGAATCATTTAATTGAAAAAAATCAGTACATTAAAATATTAATATATTAGCATATTTTCAGATGCAGATTTTCCCACTGAACATCTTTCAACAGTCCTGCTAGGATTACAAGTTTTCCAATGCCTTCAGAATTTTGGGAAGTCTTGGAGGGACAGCAGCTCACAGTGACCACTTCCAGAGTCAAAAATTTGGAAGTCAAGTCTGAGATGTCCAAGCCCATAACCTCCCATGACCTACCTGAAAAAAAAGAACTCATGCTGAGAGCCTGGCTGCTTGCTGGGCTGGGGTATAATTGATAAAGCACGAAACTAAATAACCTGTGGAGGCAAAAACTCTTCTACCTGGAAAACTCTTGACAAGGCTGCATTCAGGGCTATTGAGAGTGGTAATTATCTGAAATAAATTATCCGAAGCAACAGACAGGCACATAAACAGAGAGGCAGAGGAAAAGAGGCCCTTCTGACAAAAAGCCCTGATACCCCCTCCCACACTTTTACCTCACTTCAGGTCAAGTGAGACACTTCCCTGCAGCAGCACATGTTGTCCTCAGAGAAAACAAGTCCTCAGCTTCCCGAGGTCACTGGTATTGTTTTGTGTTTTGCACACAGAGCTCGAATGGGAGCGTGGAGGGGCGTGTTTAACTGGTGATGATCTCCTCAAGTAATACCTCAGGGTTGCGGTGTGTTCTGTGGCCCACATCAGAATTTGGAAAGTCCTTCAAGGACTTTCCTGGTCATCTGGGAAGACTGTCAAGAGGCAGTTTTCAAGGCTCTTGTCAGACTCAAGTTATGGCTGGTCTGAGTGTTTTTGCCTGTCTGCCCAGAGCAATGCACTACTAAAATAGATTTTATGTACCTCTTAGGTATTTGTCTCCAGAAATAGTCTCCAAGGAAGTCTGAAATATCTCTTGCCGTGGCTTTGGACCATGGTGGGAGTTCCTAGGGTAAGCAGGAATGAAAATTTTTAGGGATGCATCCACTTCTTCTGTTAATGTTTGCTTCAGTACCTTTATTCACTTTTGAATGTGGCCAAATGCTCAGAAGAAGAATGAAATCCCTACATTCTCTCTGCTCCTTGCTGCTTGTGGAAACTCCCCTAAGAGTATTTTCCCAAAGAAGCAGCCTGGCAGCCTGTGGGAAGAGCACAAGCCCTGCTCCCCCCCTCCTGCACTCTTACCTCACTTCATGTCACGTGAGACACTTCCCTCCAGCAGCACATCATGTTCTAGGAGAAAACAAGTCCTCAGCTTCTCAAGGTCACTGGCATTGTTTTGTGTCTTTGCACAGGGAGCTGGTTCCTGCAATCAGACTTCCTTGATGTCCTCCTCTCGTGGAGGGAATCAAAGAACTCCATTTGTGAAAGGCTGACAAGCCCTGGCATACTTGGAGAGACCAAACAAAGGTTAGTGTGGGTGGATATCATGAGTCATTTCTATGACTAAGACGCTGGTATAAACTACCCCTTCCTGGTAATTTAAATTTATGAAGGTCATGGGCCGTCTAATGAATCAGTGTGTCTAAGTGAATCCAAGTGTGGTGCTCATGATGTTAAACACACCGAAAAAGAAAAAAAAAGGAATAAAAAAATCAGGTGAAGGTAAAGATTTAGTTCTCTGTGATCTAATTCAGCATGAGGCCTTTATTCCTGCATGTGCTATCAAAATGTGGTTAGCTGGCAGTGCTGACGTGGTGCTTCTGTTTCCTGCTATTTCCTGTTATTGATGCTGGACTTGGACAGTCAGCACTTACTAGAAGCCACTAAAATGCCTTCTATGGTCTTTGAAAGGACTTTTCTGGCCAGAGTCAGAATGGAGGAGATTCCTCAGTTTTCGTGGTTCAGGAAAGCATGGACTTTCTAACCTCAAATTACTCGAGCTATTTCTCTCCTTATTAGCAGAATTTTAATTAACAGCAGGGAATTTAGAAAGAGGCTTAACTCCAAATGCCGTGTGTTAATTGTGGGCAATGAAAGTGGTATCTGAATGCAAAAGAAAGCTTCACACATGACATATCAGCTAATACGAAGCACTGGTGCAGTGGACAGAACTTTCATCCAGGAGACTGCAGATCCTGGATCCTTAGAAGTGGACAGCTGTGGTCCTTGAGAGTTGATGACTGTGGGTAACTGATGGAGCAAGGAGAGGGGACACTTACAAAATACGTCCTGACAGACCCTTTCCTGTGTTGCTGCCGAAGTCACAGCTCATTCCTGACCTCTGCCAGCCCTCCTAAAATGACAGCTGTGGCTTCACCCCCACCCTGTTTGGTTGCATCCAGGCTCTCAAGCACATTTTCCCCCCCGGTTGCCTGCCTCACTCTCCCTTGCTGACAACCAGAAGATGATGCAACACATTCTTTGCTCACGGGTGGCCACCAAATGGAGTCAACAGGTCATTTATGGAGGTGGAAGTGGCTGCCTCTGAGTGGCAGCAGAGCCTACAGAAGCAGCTCATAACCTCCCAGTTATCAAGCAGGGAGTGGTGGGGCTGGCCTTTAGGGAGTCACCTGAGAGCCCTTGAGTAGAAGATGAAAAACATCTTGTTCTGAGTGTCTGGCATCCAGGAGAGGAAATGAACTTGGGTTTATGACATGGGTAGCAAAACAACAGGAGGTCAGATTATGGAAATGCCTTTTAAGTGGTGTTTGTTCTCTTGCAGCATTCAAAGCAGCTGAGAGATATTTCAGTAGGAAGGACTCGGCCAACTGACTTGGCAGAGGACCCCGTTGCTTCTCACCTACCTCCCCCCAATAGTGAGGAATAAGTGTTGGGTGTCAGGCTGTAGACTTCACTTTTAAAAAGCAGGAAGTCTTGACTGCTCTCCAGGATCCAGCTGCAGGCTCCCAGACCCGCTGATATTTTCAGATACATGGGAACTACGAATTCTTTGTGGAAAGGAGTTCCATGTAGAGGACTTGAAAAGACACAATAAAACCCCCCACGTAAACAGTAATGTACTACCTAACAGCCCTGTCTCTTGTGTTCATGACAATCTTCTCTTTCTTTTGCATGTGTGAGGATTATATGGGTTCACGTTTATGCAGGTATGCTTTGATTAATGCCTTTGTTGTTAGCCCATAGAATGCAACCCTCGTTTAGATTTCCATTTTGTTTGGTACAGTTTTTGCTCGTTGTGTACATTATTGGGCAGAATATCTTTGCTGGTTCACTTACAATGGTAAGAGCTCTTCTCTCTGGGGTCACCACCAATGCTTTTACATTCTGATAGGTTCAGTCTTGCTGCTGGCACAGATGATAGCTGTGACTTCATGTCCAAAAATGTATGCCCTGTTAGGCACGCTGAAAAGATGTTTCATTACTGCTATGGAATAGAGCACACTCAACTTATCTCTTATTGAAACAAAAAGGTGGGTCTGAAGTGAATTTCACCCCCCTTTTTTCCTATCATCAACTCTCTCTTTCTGTATGTGAATATGCGTGTGTGGTTATATATGCTCATATCAGCTAACTGCACACTGGTTTCAGTGCATGAAACTGCAGTGAAAAACTGCTGTCAACGGAGATTTGCAGCTCAGAGATGAGAAACTGAGGCACAGAAAAGCTGGGAACTAGATTTTCTCCATTTTGAGACATGCATTCGGGGTGGGGGACTGAGACGAGATATCTGAACGAGATACTCAGAGAGCTACTGCAAAGCAGGTTTTATAGGATATCTTGAACCAGGCACAGCAAACAGTGGAGGCGCAGGGTTGAACTGAGCTGTCCTGTTTGGTGGTTCCCCATCGCTGAGGTGACGTGTATTGTATTTGTACCCACCTGACTGCAAGATGCAGCAGGGCTAATTCCATCTGGGGATCCAGCCTGAAACGGCTTTTCCCCAGTTTCTGGCTCTTAACACTTTCTTCTAACATCCTGAAAACCCTTCCCAACCCTCAGGTACTCAAAATATTCAGGCCTCTAAATTAGCTGCTTATTGTTGTGTATCCTGACACGGGGGCATCCCATCGAGCAGGGCTGGATGGCATTTGCCACCCAAATGCCCACCAGAATTTGCAGGCTGAGGCTGGGTGGTGGCTGGATGTCACACACGGTGACTTGAAACGGTGCTGGCCCGGGGCACTCGGCTCTTTGATCTGTATGTGATAACTGGATCGTTCCTAAACTTGAAACTTGTGCCTGGGGAAGAAAGACACATGCAGCGTGAAAGGACGGGATTTGTGCCACCCTTTTCCATCCGGAAATCTAATCTGTATTCGTGGAAGGAATTTTGTTGACCTTAGCCAGGTGGGGAAGCACAAACCCAGAAAGATGCTCCAAAGTAACCATGCTCCAGTTGTGCTTTTACCCAATAATTTGGTGTGGGGCAGTCCAAATCACACACTCAGAAGTGAGTTAATGTCTCCTGGGTGGCAGCCTGCTTTCACAGATAAGACAGAGCAGTGACAGAATTGCCAGCTATTTTTTTAAAAGGAACCTCAATTAATAAGCACCTATTGCAACAACTCTGACAGAACTTAGGCTTCAGACTGGCTGCAGAGCAGACTGAAAGCAGCTAGAAGAGAAATAAAAATACTGTTGGGCAACATCAAAACGTTGACCACAGGGTCCCTCCAGTGCAAAATATTCTGGGACACTAATAAAAATAAATTAATCCTTCCAGCCAACTTAAATATCCCCTGACATAAAGAATTTAGATTCCCTATTTTTAAACACTGAAGAAAAAAAAATAAAATTATCACTTGTGCAATGTTGTTACAAGATTTCTCCCATAGCCCTTAACTCAGGCATATTTTATAGTGTGTATTAATACATAAGCAATCACACAGAGCAGTTTATATTTAACAAGAAAGCAGGAATAGAAAATTACAATATGTACAGAATAAGACAGGATTGAACTTTTTCTGGGCCATTGGATGTTAAAACCCTCCACCTCCATGGGGGTTTGCCAGAATTCCTCTGTGCTCCAGCAGCAGACAATGAGCTAGATTGTGACTCCATGGAGCTGAATTCCTCCAAGCAAATAGCTGGGATGGATAACATGCCATGCCCCAGCTTCTGGTGCAGTACTTGCTAACTCAGAATTTCATAGCTTGTAGACAAGGCCTCCATGACAGGGAAGGATGGGACGGCTGGAGGGGCAGGCGTAGGGACCAGTCCATCTGTAGTTTTGGGGACCTCACTGGCCAGCCCCTCTGCAGAAGGTCAGCAGTGTCTCCTCCCGCCTCGGTGGTTCGTGGCAAAAATCTGAGACCAGACTGTCATAGCTGAGGCAGCCTCTGCAAGGAATGGGAGACCTTCTCAGGGTCTGGTGAAACCCATGCTTGTCCGAGGAAGGCATTTCCAAGAGATGAAAGAAGGAAACTGCCCTGCTGGACACATCATAAAACCTGTTGGCTGTCGTGTGAATACGGCTTGTGTTGAGGAAACAGACTTGAGGAGCAAGAAGAAGGACTGAGGCATTGAAAAACTGATCTCAGATCGCTGGCAAGGTGTCCACACGTAGAGCATTACCATGTACCAGGCCACCTGTCTTCTTCCTGCTGTGTCACGAAGCGCATGGATGTCAAAATTCATGTGTACCCTCCTGACTTTGTTTGGTGGGGACCCAGAAGAACTTGTCAGCAAAACTGAGGACTGATCACAGGCCTTTCACTGAAAATGTTCATCGTCTTCCTGAGAAAACAGCTTAAAATATACAACTAAATTTTTTTGTGCGTTTTTTTTCAGCATAGCCATAACGTTTTACAATAATTCTCAGGGAGTGGAAAGCTTACTTGCTTTCAAGAAACCCATGAGAAGAGCAATAAAAGTGATGAAAATTCTCTTTACGGCTGGTGGCTGACTCTGTACTAATTCGAAAAAAGTCTTCATGTCCAAAGATTAGTCAGACACCCAATCAGACTCTGACATCCATGTCAGGGACAGCTGCTGCTTTGTGTTTCAGCTGTGCGAGTCATCCCATGGAGAAGTGGCACAGATGTTGCCTGAGCTGCTGGTACCTGACAGAGACACACTTTGGGAAGGTTTCGTCTTTCTGCGGCCACAATTTATGACCGCGTCCTAAATGGATTGCAGTAATGCAGCAAAAACCCTTCTGTCAGCAACCAAACCCGTTGTTTCTCCCAGGATCTAACGTTGTGGGTGCTCTGCCTCTCAGAGTGGAGGTATCTGAAAATCCAGCTGCTGCACGGGAGCAGATCTCCTCCAAGGCCTGGTTCCACATCCCTGCGTGGTTGTGGCTGCACGAGCTGCATATTTAACTGCTGGCTCACACAGGCTGAACCCTGAAATTCCTCCTTTTGGGAGCAATGCTGCCGAGCAGACCTCTTATCTGACGCGTTTTACCGCGCTCAGAAGGAGCTGAGTTTGAGGTGGCTCCTGAGGGGCTTGGGCACGGTGCTGTCAGCCCTGTCCCCTGGCCTTGCTCCCCAGAGTCGTGGGATGGTGGCTTTGGGGCTGTGTTGGGATGGCAAACCAGCTGCTGCATCCAGCTCTCCAGCTGCAGCTCAGCCCGTGGCAGCCTGGAAACACCTTGGGCAGGACGTGCACCTGGGGAGCTCAAAGAGCCCAGCTCTACCTGTCTTAATGGGTAGTTTGGGTTTCCAGAGGGGTGCTGGCCTTCAGACACGAGTCATGCTCTTGTTCTCTCACAGCAGTGGGGTGAAAAGCTTCGCTGGAGGACTGGGTTACCCTATTTTCAGCAGAAACTCAACCTGAAACTCCTGCTATGAGCTCCCGTTTCACTCTGGTGTAAAGTAGGAGGAGGCCACCAGAAGTGCCAGAGCCGGCACTGAAAGAAACCTGACTTTGTTCGTGTGTTGCTTTACCTGGCATACACACCCTCCACCGATCTCCTTTAACACCCTGGGCTGAGTCTGTGAGCTGGGCTTCGGGCAGTCACTGTCCTGGCCGGGCACTGAGGGCTGGCAGTCCCCAAAAAGCCACGCAAAGCGCAGAGGCCAGCCCGTGATGGCTGGAGCCCAAGGAAGGCTGCCCAAGGAAGTGCCTCGCTGCCTCAGGGCTGACCCGGTCCTGCTGGAACAAATGCAAGGCTGCCCACTGATTTAGTGAGGGCTGGGCAGGGGAAGAGCCTCGGGCAAAGGACGGGGATGCGTGAGAGAGGCTGCAGATCTCAGCGCACGGGAGGGGACGGTGGTTCCTGCAACGCACCAGGCGAGAAAACGTGGGGAATGACAGAGAGGCCAAGCCCTGGCCTCAAAGCAGCTCCATCCCGCAGGAGATATGGGAAGTTTGGATCTCCTCGGAGGAGGAAAGCTGTGCACAAATAGCACAGGGATGGGTTTTGAAGGGCCCCAGCACGGTCAGCCCTGTGTCCACTCGCCAGGCTCAAGGACGGCCCACAGCCAGAGGAAACACCAAGACTTGGAACAAGGAGAGTCCACCAAGATGAAAGTCGTGGTTTGTCCTGGCACCAGGAGATGAAGCCATGGCCAAGTCAGAGGTTTTGCAACGTAAAAATGGCGTACATAAATAAACATAAATATGTTTATTTTCTCTGTTTTTATTTATGCGTTTTGCGAAGCACCTGCTGGGTCCGTGGTGTTATGCTAATTTCTGCAGCTACAGGAAGATATTTAAAGGTTGAGTGTTTGGTTAACTTCACCTGCCCATTGACTTCAGTGGGTGTTGCCAATTCCCAATAGATATTTGCATAATCCAGGCCTCTGCTACACCAGCTCAGGCTCCCAAGAAGGCTGAAATACTCCTGCAACAGCTGCACTCTGAGCAGCCTGAATGGAGGGGATCACTGACCTTCAAAACTCACATGGCTGTATATTTGAAACTGTGGTGTTTCTCAGCTCAGCATCTTCAATTTTCTGAAGCACCAAATAGCAGAAGGAAGGTTTATCAGTCAGAAATCCAAGTTTAGGCAAAATTTCATTCAATTAGCATCAATCTCAGTGTGAAAAACTTCCTGAAACATATGAGATGGAGCTAATATAACATAAAAACTCCCCACTGAACACATAAAGCAAAGGAACTTTTCAATGTAGCTTTGAACTAGGCTCACCATTAATATTTATGTCATTAAATGGATGGGTATTTTCCTGGCAACATTTTGATCTCACTGCCTCCTAGGATATTAGAGAGTTTGGCTCAAGCTCATGGTCAGATTTTAGCCAGTTCTTGCTTTCACGGCTGGAGAATGATTTTATACATCTCTGTTGAGAAAGAGAGCTTCATGATAGCCTCCAGGCATCAGAAAAGCTCCTTAATTGCTCTCCACAGAATCTGCTGACCAGAGAGAGTTCTTGTTATCTTTAAGCAGCCCTGTTTGTGTTGAAGGATCAAAATCACTCACAAAGAAAACAAAACCATCTCCTTTCTCCCCATCCCCACGATGTTTCCAATTATCCTAGATTGCTGTCTCTCTCATGGACTAGTAGGTCATCCAAAAGCTAGGACATACTATGGATACAGCCTGTTAGCCCCTTCCCTGGAGTGTCTCAGAGAATTTAGACTCCACTCACGAGGACTGAGAAGTAGACCACGATAAGGGCTGGCTGTACACATAGCAGGGAAATGCTGCTCCTGCCACTCCTGAGGCCACTCCTGAGGCCATTTCTGAGGCCATTCCTGAGGGGGCCACTCCTCTGGCCACAGAAAACAGGGCAGCAGACCGGGATGAGGACAAGGAGCCATCCCCACAGAGAGCAGAGAGCCTGGTGATTCTCCGTGTGTGCTCCACAGGACAGCAGGAGTGCTGTTTCAAAGCCTGCAGGAAGGGTGGCAAATTCCTCCTGGATGAGTGCTGAGAGCTGTGCCTTGCAGGAGAAGCCCCATATCTCTATCTCATAACCAGAAACCAGCTCAAGATCAGAGATAAAGCATCTGAACCCGACAGTTCATTGAAGTCTCTGTGGCTGTACCAAACCAAAAAAAAAAAAAAACAAAGCTCTGGGGCTTTCCCCAGCAGAACACATCGAGGAGCAAGTGGTTTATCACAGATTAGAATCAGACCTCTCCCTCTAACCATAAGCCTTCACCACATCCTCTTATTTGCCACTGTTTGGCTGCACACTGACAAGCACTGAAAGGAAACAGCAGAGAGGGACGTGGTTATGCCACACCTGGCAAATGTCTGCAGGGGCAGAAACCTCTACAAATGTCATACACACTTATAAACGTCTCCGAATGCGCCATCATCCTGCTTGTGTTCATGTCTGGAAAGTCACGTGGCTCCTCCCAGGGCACACTGCTTTTTGTGTTTGAATGATACGCCACTGTAAATAAAATGCTACCTGAGTGCCTGTAAAAATGCAGAAGTCTTTCAGAACAAGCAAATTACCCCAACTTGTTATTTCGTCGAAAACACTGTAAAAATAGCCGTACCTTTCATATCCCAAGGAGGAAAAGGTGATGGAGATTTATGCTTTTCCTTGAACACACAGATTTATAACAGTGTGTAATGTACATTCATTTCATCCATATTTATAACTGCATTGATGCAGAGTCTGGTATCCATTACTTTAATCTATGTAACTTGATCATCAGAAATTTAAACCATAATTTTTAACACATATCACCAAGAATTTCAGTTTGATTCAAAAAAGAGGATTATATTAAAATCCCAGCTGCAATTAGTTATTAAAACTGAACTTTTTTGCTTAAATACATCTGTTTGTTCACATAGAATCTGTTCCATTCTGCCTTGTGCTGGGTATTTTACTTCAGGTTAATCCTACAACAACTCACTACAAAATACCTCGAGGGTAGAAGAAAAAAAATACACAGTTAAGGATCATACTTGGAAGAATTCCTGTAAATAAATCTTTTACATCTTGGTGAAGTGAAATCAGGAATTGAAGAGTCAGTGACAGCAGTAGCCTCTAGTCACTTAGAGTGAAGTGGAAAAAATAATTCCAGGCCAAGATCAAAGGCTCCAATTGACAGACAGCAGAAATTAAACCCAGATACCATTTCATAAACATGGAGCGATTGACGTTCACCACATGGTTATTGTCCAGCAATGGAAAATAAAACATCTGTACTCCTCAAGATCCTGAATGGATGACCCAGAACTGAAATTACTCGGTCGCCTGGTGCTAAGAAGGTGTTCCATTGTTTTCTTTCTCCACTTTGATTTCGTTCTTTCAGCACCACTAAAAGGTGGAATACCTGGATTGTTAGAAAATAGTACATTAAAATGAACATACGTTCATTTCCTGACAGGAAATGACCTTCATTTTTCTCATCTTTGGACCCATATTTTACTATTCATACTGCAGGTAAACATCAATAATTCCAAAAGTTTCAATGGGTTTATTTGAATATAGCAAGTAACACAATCTTACATGAAACTAATGGGAAGAGGATTTTGTCTGTGATGTTGCAGAAGCAATGTTTAGGTATATGCACTTCATGCTTTCTAAGGGAGGTAAATGACATTTTTCAGAATAATTTTTTCACAGCTTCTTTTCTTTTCCTGTGCCTTCCTCATTGTTTTCTCATTTCAGAACTGTTCATCTGTACAAATAAAAACAATGGAAATGAAGAGACAATGTGGGAACTTGCTGTTGAAACCTTTGCATTGCAGGGACCAGCAAGGTGATGCTTTTCAGTGAAAGCTACAAATTATGAAAATGATCGCTGAAAGGGACAAATCATTTGCCATTTAGAATGAGCTTTTTAATTTAGAACATTGATTAGTTTTGTGTTACTATTCTTAGTCCTCACTCCACTGAGGAATCATCCCTTGAATAAGGTCTACAAAATTTGTCTGAACTGTTCGCTGTTAAATTATTTTCTTTAGGTAGGAAATTGTAGGAGAAAGACAAAGAACTTGGGATTTGTGACACATAGACTTCCAAAAAAACGGAGTGACCTGTTGCAAAACAGTGTCTTTGTTTGAGTAATTCTATTGCTTTCTTTACAATAACCTCTATATTAAACTGTGGTACATGTGAAAATAGCTTATTTAACCAGGAGCATGGGTGAAGGTTTTTCTCAGTTTTTCTCAGAGTTTTTCAGATTTTGTTGCTGTAAGAGAAAGATCTTGTCCATCATAACCAGAGCTAAAAAATGTGTTCCACAGCCATGTTACTCCTCTTGTATGAGGTCTAAACTCAACCTGAAACATTGAAGAAGCACTGAAAATTAGAAGACAGAAAAAAAAATCAGACCTCCTCTATTCAAACTTCAAAGCATTTCCTCCACAGTTCATTAAATGTAGTTGCTGGCTGGATTCAGAGGTAGGGATGCTCAAAACAAGGTTTTACAAAAGTAATTTGTTCTGTTTCAGATTTCTCTTCAGCTGCAATGCAGTTGCCCTCCTCAACTGCAAATACAGAATAAAACATCAGCAAGGAAGAAAAAGACATGTCTCGTCACTTTGAGAAATGTGGGAGGTATGCTGGGCCTCTAAAAAGCTCTCATTTTTTGTTTGATTTGGACAAGTTCCAAGAAATTCAGCTACTCAACAGGAACCTATCTAAAGCTCAAACTTAACAATATTTAGCAGAACATCTCAAAGCCACAGTGGCACCCATGAGTTCCCTCCATTGTTTCTCCTGAGAAGCTCATGAAAACAGTCTCTTTTCCAGAGACAGACAAATTCCTTCAACAGCAACAGTGAAAATAAAAAATGCCATGCCTTTTTTTTTTTCTTTTTTTCCTCTCCTTACTGTATCTTCCACTTGCTAGCAGCCCAGCTTCCAGAAAGCACTAAATGTTTTCTCTCCCAAGCTACCTTCTGCTGTATCCTGTGGTGTTGTGGCAGCCCACACAAACTAGATGCAGCAGAGGAACAAATAAATCCCTTGCACACTTCGGTACCTACAGAGGCTTCCTCTCAGGCGTTGTTCTAGGAGTGGGCAGAGGTCCACAGTTCCATTATGCTGTGAGGCAGTTCAGCCCTCCTGAGCCAGCACCCTTCAAGACTTGTTACCATAACAGCCGAATTTCTCCCCGTCGAGCAACTCCCACCACCGAAAACATGCAAAGTGACAGCCCTGCACCTCCACCGTGCTGCCTGCTGAGGAGGCAGATCCCTGTATTGTCTGCACCTACGTGGCCAAGTTAAGATACAGCTGCTGGGCCTTTTCGAAAGGACAGCTACGTTTTTCTGCTGGTGAGACGAGCAGCGATTTTCTGTCAGTCATCGTGTTTCCCACAGCTGCCATCACACCACTTGAAAACAGACCCCAGGTGACCTGAATCCCAGATCCCCTCAGCCCAGGCAATATGTGAGTTGCCATATGTCGCTGTGGGTAATAGCTGACGCTGAACAGGTGTATGTCATCACAGCAGACCATCTGGAGGGCAGAAGATATTAAAAAAAAAAAAAGAAGAGAAGAGATAAAGGTACATTTCCAACGTACAAATCTTTTTGGGTGGCTTTTTCAAGCAAAACCTAGGCGTATAATGTGTGCCTTTTTTGTTTTCTTTCAGTGACATTGCTTAAAATGATAGAAGGCATGACACATGTTTTACTCAACCCAATTCTGCTTTTGTCTAGCAGTGGTCTACCTTGAAACTTGATTAATAACCATTCCAAAAAAACCACACAAAGATTTCATTAGGGTTCATTGCTTTAGACTTTCCATTAACCTCAGCAGAGGACAGTAGGGTGCCACAAAACTGTTATGCATAAAGCAGGAGTTGACCAGGCAGTAGCCAAGCTGAAGAGACCTTCTGAAACTCCACCCAACCACTCCTCTTTAAGTTTAGTTAGTGGGAACGGACTGAGAAAGCTCTTGAAAATATTCTGGTCATCCCACTTGCCTCTGTGAGCTGAGCCAAAGCAATGGCATCTCTCTGATAAGAAGTTTGGACTTTTGAGTGGTTCTTCAATGTCACATCAAGAAATCTGAATCCAGATGCTCAAAGTTATGCAAAAGCTGTATGGTTTGGTTTGGTTTGGTTTGGTTTGGTTTGGTTTGGTTTGGTTTTGTATGACTTTGGTTTGTATTGGGGTTTTAGGCCTTTGTTTTCCCCCTACAGACAAAAATCTAACATCAAAGAGGTAGGGGGCACTTCGTAGAACATGCCTTTTTTTACAAGATTTCCGAAGTAAAATGTAAGTCCTCTCTCAATTTGGAAAATTATATAAAACGAAAATGGGTAGTGACAGGCTTTGATTTGACACCACAAATCTAAACATGGAATTTGTAGGACTCACCACTGCCAGTATCTCAGGGTTCTGTGACATAAACCTGCAGTACCTCCAAAGCCTTGGATGTTCGGGTTTAGCACCCTGGCTGAGCCTGTGCTATAAAATTTGGATATATCCAGAAACTTCCCAAATATTATTTTTTATCCAAGTTTAATTTAGACTCCATGCATAGTAGCATTATAGTTCCTTAAAAATAAATCATTTGTACAAATAAAAGCTGGGTGGCACTATTTATGTATAGTTTTAAACTTCAGGATAACTGACACATTTTTTACCACCATAGAGTAATCTAATTGTGAGTTACAGGTTTTTAACTGTTTAGGGATTTTTTTTAGGGGGGTGGTTTGGTATTGTTTGGGGGTTTTTTTGACATATAACCCCAACAAAAGCCGTTAATTGCCTTACATACTTGTTTCAGTCTCATTTGAATGTCTTTTTTGCAGCAGTTTACAATGTCGATTAATTTCATGTCCTAATTATTAAACCTCTGTTTATTCTTGATCCAAGGATTGCCACAGTCAGTGGAAACCAGTAAATTTTCTTTCCGAAATTTCATTGCCCTTTAAGAGTTTTAGAAATCAATATCATTTTCTAAGTTAATACTTCATATTCATAAATGATAATAATAATAGGTGATATTTAAGGTAGTGTTTTGTTTTAAACAAAGGAGAACATAATACCTCTGAATCTCATAATCAAGTGATTTCACTCAATTTTCTTATTACCATGGTTTCCAGATGAGCGAGATATACAAAGTGTGGCTCCAGATCTTACAAGCAAAAGAATGATTTCCTGGTGTAACTCCACTGAATTTAACAGAGTTTACATCAGGGAGTAATTTTGCCCAGCAGGATTAGGCAAGTCATTTACATAAAATTGGTACTGTAAATCATGTGTCGAGTTGATGAATTTGCTGAGAGATTGACTTTATAACAGTGGGCTTGTATCACATGTTATAATTATTTGTATCATCCTTGGCTTCTTATTGTGATGTACATTACACATCCCAAAGGAGCCGGATAAAGGACATGCAATTCGACAACATGCTGCTGAAACACACAGCAGCTGGAGAAACAACACATAGACTTTTCTCTTTGGAGATTGCAAATATATCCAGAAGTATTAATTTTACAGGAGAGGAAATTAGGTGAGTGAGTGGCTTGACTAGAAAGCACGCTTAATCTCTTGTCCTCCTGGTTTCTGTTGCGTGACTTTTTCTTATGTAATTTAAATTAATTGGGTATTTGACAATAGCACAGGGCATCTTGAACTCTAGGTCAAGTAATGCTTTCATGTTGCTCAGAACCTTAAATAAAATTAAAGTTTACTCTTACAAGGGACTGTTTTACATGATTTTATCACAGATCTACAGATCCATGTGTTTGTCCAGAAATGCAAAGAAGAAAAAGAAACTGAAATGTGAAATTAGTACCAGCTGAAGGGAGAAAATACTTGTAGAAAAGAGCAGTTACCATCACTCTACCCACAGAAGAGTGTCAGAAGACAGTGGATGGCATGTAGAAGAAACCAGCCAGGATAAATTCGCAGCTGAGAAAAACAGGTCCCACTGTCTGGAAGAGCAAATTTGCCCATTGGACCTTCCTGCATTTCTAAATTGGTCTTTACACAGCATTAGGAGGAGATTGATGAGTAAAATGTGGAAGGTGGGAAAGGAAGGAAAGAAGGAAGGAAGAGAGGGAAGGAAGAGAAGGAAGGAAGGAAGGAAGGAAGGAAGGAAGGAAGGGAGGGAGGGAGGAATAGACAGGAGGACCTTAGCATGACTCACATCAAATAATGAAGGAGGTGCAATGGGTCTCTAACCATCATCCACTTGAATGTCCAGATTCACCGAGAAGTTTCCAGCTTCTTTTTTTTTTCCCCACTGACTTCCAAACCGGTGTGGTTCAAGGCATTTCTTTGTCCAGAACATAGTACCATCAGTTCACGTGCCCAGCTCTGGGATCAGAGGGATCAAGTTTCATTGTAAACCTCCAGGGTCATTTGGCTCTGAGCTCCAAGGGGACAACTCACCAGCTGAGCAGCTGCCTCAGATGCTCCAAAAGAGATTTGTAAGTGCATTAAATATTGCACAGCTGAAATTGCTCCCCACTTGTACCTAGAAGGAGAGACTTCCCTACCAGGGAGAATCCTGTCTTGGAGGTCCCCAGGGAGTTACCTTTTGCCTTTTCCCATTTGTGTGTTGTTTTGACACATGAAGCTTCTGTCAAAGTGTCCCCATGTTAGACTTTGCACCAGCCTGGGATGTTACCCTTGCTGATTTGACTGCTCCAACTCGAAATAACTAAATATATATGCACATATAAAGGTGGCACAGCCCATTTTTCATCCAGTCTGTTTCCAGAGTAACCTTCTAAAGTGTAGGACAAGAGAGTGCTGAGCTACTGATGAAAAACACTGATTTCTCAACCTCAAGACTACAATTATAGCAACAAATCCAACCAAGAATAATCAATTTCATTCCCACTACAATCTCTTCCATGTCGTAGCACTTCAGAGTTCGTAATAGGTGATCTGGATGCTCCATTTCTGTGTGAAGCATGCTTCCCATGCAGTGCTTTGTAGCTATTCAGGGCAAGCAGGCATTGATGCACTGTGCCACTGAATACTTCCAAAAATAGACTGTAGATACTGCAAAGTAACCGCTTTCTTTTGAAAAACGCTGTGACCTCCACGTGATCACAACACGTCCAAAGCAAAATTAATCTGGGCATTTCGCTGTTAAAACTGCAGGCAGCAGTTATGGGATGGTAGCTGGATAATTCAAATCAGTATCTTTTAGGCTCTGACTTCTTTCTTTGTCTCCAAATCCAGAAGAGAACAACAGCTACCTAAAGACAAGTGAGCTTTTTTCATATCTGCATGTGCGACGCTGCCTCATAGCTGATCAATATATGGAAGCTGCTTCAGATGTAGTGCAAAATAAATGTGCTTCAGCTGGAAGAATAATGGTAGATGAGCTCAATAAATCTTCAGCAATCTGGATGTCCATATATGAAGGCAAAAGAAACACGTAGATGGAAAAAACCCAAACACCCAAAAAAAGGGAGCAATCGCAGACAGTGTAATATGAAATCACATGGAGATTTTTGAACAGGTGTTGCATGGTCAGTTTTACATTTTATTTCACCCGTAAAGATTACAAAATAAAAGGGGGTATATTCCCCATCATGAACACCTTCCAGATATTGCTGAGGTTAACAAGGGCCCCATGAGCATGTACAATGGTAGAGGGACCTATTTGTCAGCCAATGAACATTCAAGAATTAGGCATCTTAATGTCAAAAAGACAGACCCATATTGCTTAAACATCACCAGCACTGATAACTTTGGAAAAGTTTTACTGACAGATGTGAATGCAGTGAACAGCTGTGTTCATCTTTGACTCAATGACTCTTTGTCTCTATTTGACTCATGAGGGGTCCCACCTCTCACTCTCAGGTGAGCTGGGGGTGTAGGAGTGAGAGTGCTCTCTCAGGAGTCTCCTTTGGGCTGTGACAGAACTGAGCTCCAAGGAGACTCAAATGAACAAATATCTTTTCCTGATAACCTGTGCAAGCATCTGAGTCCTGGGCAGACATCTCGGATCAGGGGAGATGATGGCTGTGACACACACTGGAACAGCTTTGGAACCTGTGGCGGTGACTGCGGATGATGATTTGATGTTGGCATTCTTCAGAAATCCGTAAGGAGACATTCCAACTTGAACTGCATGGGGATGGATGGAGAACCGAGCATTTTGCAGAGTAGAACAGCTGCTGGTATCCAGCATCCATCATGTTTATGGTAACATTTAATTGTGTGGTAAGATGCATGAAATAATATATCCTAAAAGCGCGCTCCTCCCTTCTCACTTTCTTCATCTTAATGCTGAGCCTTTGAGACCTTTGACAATACATCTAATTTCCTTTTGTTGCATAATCAAGCCCCGGAAAGAATGAGATCAATCTTTGGCAATTGCTGTGAAACCCTTTGTGCTGTCACCTACCCAACAGGAAAATCAGGTAGGGAAGAACAGTCTAGCAAAGAGTCAGAACCACAGGATCACAGGGTGGTTGGATTTGAAGGCATCTGTGGACACAGTTCAACCAAACCCCTTCTCAAAGCAGGGCAGAGAAGGTTTCTTAGGACTTCTCCAGTTCGGTTTGGAATGTTTCCAGGGAAGAAGACTCTCTGGGCAACCTGCTCCACTGTTGCACCGCTCTTCCAGTAAAAAAGCTTTTTATGACATCTAAATGGAATTTCCTGTGTTTCAATTTGTGTCTGTTGCCCCTTGCCCTTTCATGAGGGGCCATGAGAATGGGCTGGCTCTTTCTTCTTTAAAGACTCTGGCCAGTGATTTATGCACATTTATAATACCCCCACTGACCCTTCTCTTCTCCAGGCTGAACAGTTCCAGCTCTCTCAGCCTCTCCCCACACTGACAGATGCTCCAGTGTTGTAATCTCCAGTAATTTCCAGTGCTGGACTCTCTTCAGCACGTGTGTGTTTTTCTTGGCAGGTGGAACCCACCACCAGACTCGCTCCACTAAATCAATATCTTGCACTGAGGAGCACAGCACTCCAGATGTGCCTCCCTTGGGCTGACTAGAGGGAAAGGATCACCTCCCTCGACCTGCTGGCTAAAGCAGCTCGGGATCCCACTGGCCATCTTTGCCACACGAGCACATTCCTGGCCCACGGTCGGCTTGGCATCCACCACGACCTCCAGATCCTTCCCTGCCAAGCTGCTTTTCAGCCAGCTGGCCCCTGCCATGCAGAGAGACTATTCCTGCCCAAGAGGAGGAATTGCTTCTTCCATTTGCTGAATGTGGTGCCCCCAACAGCCCTTTTCTCCAGCCTGTTGAGGTTCCCCTGAGTGTCAGCTCACCCACCTGGTCTGTCATCCACTCCTCTCAGTTTAGCATCCTTTGCGAGCAGGATGAGAGTCCCCTCAGTCCCACCATCCAGGTTATTAATTAAGATGTTATGCAGTATAGGCTGCAGCATAAACTACTGGTGGCTGGTCTCCAGCTGGATTTTGTGCCATTGGCCAAAGCCCCAAAGCTCAGCCAGCGTTCACTCCACCTCACTGGCCACTTTTCTGGCCTGTACTTCATGAGTTTGTCCACGAGGATATTAAGAGAGGCAGTGCTGGAAGTGATATGAAAGTCAAGATAAAAAAGTCCGCTGCTCTCCCTTCATGTGCTGAGCCAGTAATTTCTTTGCATGGTGGTCAGGTGTGATTTCCCCTTTGCAAATCCTTGCTGCCTGCTCCATGATCTCCTTGTTGTCCTTCACGTGTTTGGCAGCAGTTTCCAGGAGAAGTTTCTCCATTGCTTTCCCAGGGTTTGAGCTGAGGCTGTTCCATCTGCCATTCCACGAATCCTCCTTCTTGCCCTTCTTGAAGGCAGGAGTGACATTGGCTTTCTTGCAATCCTCAGGAATTTGTCGTGACCTCCACAGCCTTTCAGAGATAATCATGGATGGCCTCACAACGACATTGGTCTACTCCCTCACATCAGGCAGTTCTCACATCAGGCCCCTCATTTTCCATCTGTTTAAATGTTCTCCAACCTGATCCTCGTCCCCTGAGGATGAGAGTTGACTGCTCCAGTTTCTCATTGGAAAAATTGAGTATGGTAGTTAAAATGAGCCTTCTTCAGCAAAGACATTCGAGGTGAAAGGAAGGAGCAGATACATTTTTCACAGGAATGGAAATATTTCCTCCAATGCCTTTCTTTAAGACACTTGTATAGTGGTTTAGGGCTTTCCAGACTTGAACAGCAAGAAATGGCAAGAATGTTGCACTGAATACCTGCTGTGGTCACACTTTTGGCATAGTGTGGGCTAAAAAATAGCTCCTCAAAAGAGCCATATCCAAAGCAGCAGCAGCAGCAGAAAATTAAGCAGGCTTTGATGCATAGTTACTGATGGACAGAATTTCTGAAAATTACTCTAACTGAATGTCTTTCCACTTTTAATACAAGAAGCCTAATGTGAACGCTTAGTTATCAGTTACCTTTCTTTTTCAAGCTTGACTATGTGAATCAACATCATAAAAATGTGGGGTAAAATAACCAGATAAACATCCCACATTTAAGCTGTAAAGTAACGCAGCAACAAAATAGGAGGCTATTTTATGATTATGAAATCTGTATGCTAAGCTGCCTGATGGAAACATCAGTAGTGGTTCAGGCTGGAGGAGTTCTGTTCCCTTGATCATGCTGGTATACAGAAAGTTGGTGTCCACAGGTTGAAGCTTTACTTTGTTGATTCTCTCAAAAGGCATTTTCCAGAACTCGTCTTAATTCTGAACTTGGGATTGAGAGACTTATGTCAACATTTCACCAGCTGTTAGCCACTACAAAGAGTAAGAAGTCTGTGGCTAACATTTTTTCACTGCAAAGCTGTTACAGGCTGCTAAAAATCAAAAATCTTGTGAATATGATAAAAAGAAATAATTTGCCACTTGTGACTGCTTAAGCACTTGTGAATGCTGCATATTCCAATGACCAAGAGAGTTGGATGTGGTTAATGCAATGTAACAGTAGAGTTATGTCATGTGCTCAATAGCTGTGCACTGAAGAAAACAGCTTGCTGCATCATCAGAAGCACTCTTGATGGGATGTCCTAGACATGTTACTTGTTAGGTTGATTTATTGATGAAAGCTGTTGGTTTTGCAATTATAATGGAGCTGTTGCCAAGCCCAGGAATTTCACTAGGCTTATTGATCCTGAGATGTAGAGAACTTGTTGGCACAAGCAACTTAACTTGAATGCCTGAGCTCCAGAAAATACTCCAGTCATTATACCTGTTCTGTCAAAATCCAAACAAGCCCTTTCTCAGTCCCATTGGAGGAGACATCACTTAGGTTTCCAAAGTCACAGCAACAACACTCTGAAATGCAGAACATCCTGCTTTTTGGGGTGAGCTGCAGCTCCCTGCTCTAATGACACAGCAGAGCCAGGACAGGTCAGACAGCACAGGACACCAGGGATCCTGATCTATATTACATTTCCACATCTAATGGTCCATCCTGCCTCACCCACTTTTGATTTCTCAGGTTATTTTCATGCACAACTTCTGGTTTCTTTTACACTCTCTCGGTGAATGCCAGATGCTCTGTTAAGCCCTCCTGGGTTTGAACCCATCACCAGGGACATGGTGCATTTGCAAATCTTCCCACAGCCTCTGTCTGTCCTGAAACCACAAGGACCCAACAGGGTAAGCTATGTCCCATTGTTCTTTTGAAGTTGCTGCTGATGGGCATTCTTAGTGATTCTTTTATCATTTTGGATAGAGCCTCCTGTGATGCAGCTGTGCCCTGAAATCCACGTGTTAGCTAAAAAGCGTATTCTTCATTATCAGCTTGGTGCACACTCAAGACATTGCTGATACAGACAGTGATAGGGTACGGTTGTTTGGCAGTATTAATGCATCTGCTGGAGCAGGAATGCCACGCAAGAAGAAAAGATTTCAGTTGTTCAGATTGGGGAGAAAATGTTGGAGCAGATAAATGATGAGATGGCATTTGTGTGGAAGCAGATGAAGATGGGAGAACCCCAGAGGATAATTAATGTGCTGAAACAGGAGCCAGATGTCAATAGATTCAGCTTTCCTGGTCATTTGAATGCTGATTCTGTAGTCTGTGTTGATGGGAAAGACTTGTTAGGCAGCCTGTTTGTGGAGTTCAGGATTGCCCATCTTAATCGCTTGTTAGGGGTATTTGACACTTTCCACTGCAGGTACTGTCAGCCAAAGGAAAAATAAAAATTGAGGAACTGGTTAGAACAAGCCAATGTTTCAGGTTTTTTTTTTTTCCCAGAAAGCCCTTTTGCTGCTATTTCTACCTGAAGTGAAACAATCTGCCCAAAACATCTAGATCTCCTGTTTTGAAGCAGAAAGGTGCAGCAGGAGCCCCACGGGGATGTCTCGAGCTCTGCTCCTCACTCCTGCTGCCCGTGGCACACAGAGGAAGGAAAGAAGAAAGGAATGAAGGCAGGAAGGCTGTCACCTGGCTCATGCTGGGCCTGACTGGTGCCCAGTGGAGCCAGTGGTTTTGTGTCAGATGAAAGGGACAGGAGTGCATGAGAGGATTTACTCACATGCATCCTGGCCAGAGCCCACCTGCCTCACACGCGGCTCAGTCCAGCTCTGGCTGCTGAAAATGGCTGTGTCCAGCTGCTGCATTTTCCCGTGGCAAACCAACCCTCGGCTCTCCAGAAAGCCAGCCTGGGGAGCAGGAAAGGGTGTTTGCTGTCTGTGGCTCCCAGGAGCCCTGTCCTGTCCACGCAGGGTGTTAGATCAACACCGAAGTGAAGGAGCTCCTTCACGGGCAGCAGCTCTGGAGGGCTCTGAGAAAGCTTCTTGTTTGCCATTCCTACAGCATCCTTGTGCTTCTCTGGCAGTAACACTGGCAATCATTAAACGTCCCTTTTATAAACAGGGTGTCCCACAAACCCCCTGATAGGACAGAGCAAGTGCAAGGATTGCAGTTCCAGGCTCTGCTCTTCGCTTCAGCAGTCAAAAGACACATACATGGCAAAGCCATGACTTTTGCACCTACTGGACATCCCGCAGATTTGTAAAAATAAGTAATTTGTGTGTGTATTAAAGGAGAATAGGCATGTATTTTAGGACAAGTGGCTTTTTAAAAAGCGTAAAAACACATGGCAGGTACTTCTGCCTGTTTGTGCCCTGCAGTGAGTTTTGCTTGCCTCTCTCCCTCTGCAGAGGATGCCTGTTCCAAACATTTGGCCCCTGACCCTGGAAGCCAAACCATGCAGGGGCAAGATACTTTATCATTTACATTTCTTTCAGAAAGACCAGGAGACAAAATCTTTTCTCAAGTGCAGTGGTTTTGCTTGGATTTGGACCACCAAAGATCCTGGTGATCCTGGTTTAATCTGAATTTGGACCGGGTAGTAATAGAATAAGATTAACCTAGCAGGAGGGGTTTTATAGCTCATGCCCTTGACTGATGTCAGTCAGAAAAGCTCCACAGGAGCTGGTGGAGACTTTTTACATCTGCTGAGGGTCTGGTCATGCAAGCTAGCAGTTTGCTGTCCAGTTTGCACTGATGTTTGCTTTGGCCTTGCTGAGGGACAAGAATGGCTATACTTGCTGCTTCCCTGTGGAAGAAGGAGTCCTCTGGCTCACCCACCTTCCACAGCAGCCTGGGCCACAGCAGAACAGTGCACGTGAGGGACGGGTCACTGGAAAACAGACAAGGATCTCAACCAGCCTCACCTGCTGCAGTGCTGACTTCAGGGCAGCTGTGGGAGGATTTATGCCCTTCCAGGGTCAGACTTGAGTGTTTGGCTGAATGCTCCTGTGTCAACAAAGAATGGCTCCCAGCTGGGGCACCCTTCACATATTTCTGTCCATTCAGGCCAGGGAGCATGGCTTTTCTGGTAGAGTTGCTCAAGATGAGTGCTTGGGAACCAGGACAGATTCTCACTTCTGCTGTTGGACTGGAAGAGCACAACCAAGGATGCAAATAAGCAGCCAGGCCAACACAGGTGAGCTGTAGGCAGAAGATGTCTTCACAAAGACTTGAAAAAATTGAAAGGGGCAATTCCCAACAGTTCCTTAAAAGTCTGTCAGACTGTAGGAATGATTGGTCCCATACAGTTTTCTCAAAAGTTTGAGCGGGAGTGAATATTAATGAAGTGCGGAATAGTGTTTTCAAATACGCTGAAATTTATGTTCTCTTAGGAAAAGGGACTGTGTTATCAGCCCTGCCAAAAAGGTGTAGCTCTGTGTGAATGTGAGACCATGTGCTATTTAAACATCCAGAGATACATTTATTTAAAATGTATGTGGCATCATCTGTCGATACATTATTCAACCATTCCTTGATTAGCATCATCTTCACAGCCTTCACCCACTCTCATATAGGTCACAGGCAGGAGTACAAAAGGGGGATTACATCCTTGTGAAATAAGAGAAGGATCTGAAGCACTGCTCCTTGGGCCTGTTAGGCAAACGCAGCTCACATCTTGCTGCAGGAGAGAGACCTTGCACCACGCAGCTCCCCACTGGCACTTTGACATCTTTATGGAGGGCCAAGGGATAGGCAATGAGCCCTTGTGGCACCCTGCAGCAGCTCTTGGTGCTTCAGAAGAAGGTGTGGGCCCTCCTGCAACAAGTCAAGCCTGCAGTTTATAAGGACTTCCAACAAAGCGCCTGGAGTTGTACAATTAACGAGAAATTACTCCCGAGGGAATTCCGTTCCTCATCTCAGCTGGTGTTCAACTTATCTGCAAAGGATATACACGCTCAGCCTATATTCCTTTTATCTTAGCTCAGTTTTACAGTAATTAAAATCCTCAGCCAGCCCGAAGAGCTGTATATATTTATTTTTGGTCTCTGTGAGACTGGAACAACGACCTGCAGCGCGAGGCCTGGGAAGGAGTTCAGCTGTGTGTGTGCCTTGGTTTCCCTCCTGACTCCTGGTCTGCCTCGTTTGTGGCCTGACGTCCCCACTGTGTGCACGCCCTGCCCTAGAACAGCAGGACCTCAAAGCTGCCCGGGTCCTACAGGCCCCACCAGAACGCAGATTGCTAATTATTGCTGAGAAGATTAATGTGCTGAGAGTGTTCCTCAGTCTCAGCGTGTATAGCCTTGGGACCGCTTGCTAATCCCCAAGGTAATATTAATTTTAAAAAATCCTAACGCGCAGCGTTGTTGGCACTAGCGATTTTATCACGAGTCTCCTGATATTTGGTGTTTCTTGTCAAGGTCCACTTCCTGGAAACCTGAGCATCTTGGCTTGCATTTTGAAACAGGCAAGTTTTTAGCGCCTCCTGTAACAGCGAGGCTAGGAAACATTCCCCAAGTATGCTCTGGAGACAGAGAAAGGCAAATAAAAAGACCTTAAAATGTGTTAATTAAAAAGAAAAACAAGGATTCTGCAAGAACTTCCCCCCCCACCGATTTGTGTGTCTTGTGTTGCTTGCATTGTGCAAAACTGTATATATTGAAGTGGGGTAGGAACCTCCCATTGGTTCTGAGGGAAGAAAAGATCTAAGTAAACTGATTTTAATGTCATGGCTATGGCTAGGTTGGCACCGTCCCTCTAACTGTACCCATTTTGTTAAACTTTTTGTCCTGGATTATTTTTAACAGCCTCAAATTTCATGTCTTCCCCCTTGGAGTCCTCTTTCTTAATATCCTTGGGGTTTACTTTTTCTTCACTGTGTCTGCTCTCCCTTGCTTTAATTTTCCTTCTGTTTTGATGAGTTGGTACACGTTGATTTTACATCAAGGAAAAGCACGAAAGGCATGAAACAGACATTAGTGGTACCGAGAGAAGATTTCTGTTGCTGTTCTCCACTGTGATCCAAAAAGAGCCTGGAACAGTTAAGGAAGTGTCCTGGACTTATTTATGCTCTGCTCTAAGTGTCACTGGTTGAAGTTTTCCCATTAGTGGAAGGGAGATGTTCCCCAGGCCACCGTGCTGTTTTAGCAACTAATCTATTTCAATGCTTCTTACGTAGACAGGCCAACAAATTTCCAAACAACCAGAGAGCTTTGGCAAATAATGCTGAAAGCAGAGTACTGGACTCACACAAAGCAGCCTGTGTTACTCCAGTACCTTCTTTCAGGGCTGGACTCTAATAATCAGGTCAACTGACTTAATAAGACAGCTGCTTGCCAAAGAGCAAAATGCCTTCTGGGGGGAGAGGAGAGCACTGGTGGGGACCTGAGGAGGGCAAAGCTCTCCAAGGGGGCCGGGGGTGATGCTTGGGGTGCTGAGTGGCCTCTTTCACCAGAAGACTTTGATGTGCTTTACAGAGGCAGCGGGTACGGCTCGTGTTTTACAGGGGGGGAAACCGAGGCACGGAGAAGCACCTCACTTCTCTCACGGTCACTGCAGCCCCACCCTGCTGCTGGTCACTCCACCGGCAGTGCAGAGGGGTGGGATTTGCCTGGTGGGTTGTTGTGTGATCAGGGGTGTGGTGGAGAGCAGAGGGAAGGAAGGGAAAGGGGAAGAGGGGAAGGAACAGCCACGAAGGGTGAAGCCAGAAGAAGGGGTGGCACGCTGAGATGTGTCTGGGTGGCCTCACAAGCCAAGTGGGCAGTAGCTGAGGTAGGAGAGAGAGAGGGAGCAGTGTCACGCAGAGAGCCAGCCTTTGTCCTCACCCAGTCAAGCAAGTTTCACTGGTGGTTGCAAATGTTTCAACAATCGCTGACACCCTGTGGAAACCCTTCCATCTATTGACATGAGGGTCTGTTTTCTTAGTCTCAAGCCATGTCTTTGAAGAAACAGAAGTTCTGTGTTTGGTAGTTTTGGTAGGATGTGATTTATTTCCCCTTAACTTTGCTAACATTTTTCTTTTCTTTTCCTTTTTTTTTTTTTTAATACTGTTTTCCCAGTCTGCTGCCAGACCTTTCAAAGGGAAAGCAAGCTTGCATTTAGCTTCTTGTTCCTCTGCTCTAGATAACTTATCATTTCAGCCTGTCTGGAAATTTGGAAACCCTTATGCTTGGAACCTTATCATAGACATTTCCGCTGCAGGAAGAGTGATCAGACCAACAATAGCATCTTGAATTCAAGGCAGAGGAAATGGATGACTGCATAGCTTGGTTTTGATGTTGTACTCGGCACTCAGTGTGCTGATTCTCATCTGATTCTGTACTTCTGTCATGTCCTTGGACGAGAACCACGAGCTGCACTGAGAAGTTTGCATCACGTGTCGTGCTGCCTGACCTGTGTGCTGCCTGCTCCTCCCTCAGACCTCTGGGAAAGGTGCACGTTCTAGGTTCCTTCCTGCAGGAAAAAGGCAGGGCTTTCACTCGGAAATACTCTTCTCACAACTGTCAATCCTTGCCTGAGACACAACAGCCACCAGAGCAGTTTTCCTCCTCGGCTTGCAAGTGATTTTGAGTTTGAAGTGATCAAGCCAATCCTTAGCAAGTGCAGGGTCATCAGCAGTCACAAATGTACAGTGTGACTGAGTGGGAGATGTTTGCTTGTGTTATGAAATGTGTTGGAGTGAGAGTACACACCGGGGATTTGTTCATTTTAGCAAACCTGGCAGAACCTTCCTGTGACCTAAATAGAATACCTTGCTCTACATAAAGCATGCATCAGGGTATTTCCTGATTTATTCATGAAAGGTTTGCTTTACAAAGGCATTTGGAACTGTGTAATCTCAGAATACATGATACATGTAGCTGGCTGCTCAGCTGGCATTTGCACAAATTGCTTTGATATATGGCTGTAATGTATGAAGGCACAGTGAGGCCAATTTAAATACTTGATACTGGAGTAAACTGGTTAAAAGAGTAAATTAGATCTAACCTACAGATTTTCTTGCTACTGCGTGGAGAAGGTTGCTGTCCAGAATGAATAATTGATAAAGGAATGGGAGACTACACTCTAGCAAGCAATAAAATCCTCCAATATTAAGTGGGCAGGGTTAAGGGCAGATCCATGAGTGGTGTGCACTGGTTTTGCATCTTTCACATTAAGAGCCCTTTTCTGATTTACATCAGATTGAGATCCAACACGTTGTGTTAACCAGATCAATAACTGAAGATCTCTCTGCCTTTCATTTGGGACACTTTGTGCTTTCCATTGCTCTTTCCCACCAGCAGAAAATAAAGTCTAAGGTAACACTTCATCAAGTCTGTGAATTCATTAGGGAATTTCCAATAAATACCTTTAATGATTTGTATAGATATTATTTGTACATGTTTCCTGCTGTAATAGAGTCAGTAGCAAGGTAGATGGGGATGGCTGCCTGCAAGCAAGCCTTATTTCAGAGCTTTGGAAGAAATTGGGGTTAATTCACAATAGAATGAAAGTGACATTTGTAAAGATGGTAAGAGGGGAATGCCAGAATCCATTACACTGATGATCCTGCGAATGCACTGGCATTCTCCATTGGTGAGTTAATGTTCAAATCCTATCAGTGTTACTTGCTAAACTTATTGCAACTTAATGGCAGACTTCCAGATTTTTATCATGCCAAACATTTGATAGTAGATGGGTCTGCACAAATTTTTTGGGAAAAAATTTTCTCTTTTTATGGATCGCTGCCATAAACAAGGTAAGAATTTGATTCATTCAAGTCCCATGGAATGAACTTTCTCAATTCTCAGTCTCGTGATCTTTTGTTTAAGAAAAGACTTTGTCCTGTGTGGCTTTGGGATGAGCTGAAAAAAGACTTTTTTGATTACTGTGCTTCTTTAAAAAAACCCACAAACTGTTTCCTAAGAGGTTTTGTGATCGAGCAGTGATTTAAAATTAAAACAACTCAACTGCATTTGTCAGTGTTCACGCAGTAGACACAAGGGGCAGCAGAAACCTCAACTGTCCATCCTCCAGACAGTAGAAAAAGAATTTTTTAAACTTGCTACTGACACCATTGGCTGCCCAGAACAATAGGGAACTGAGAGACTGATTCTGTACTTCATATCTTTTCATATGACATACTTTATAATATCAAGTGATGTTTCATCTGTACGCACAGAAGACATCAAATAAGGCACAATTCTTTCCATATTTTTGCTTTTAATTTTATCAGTTCCAAGCAGTAAGCAATTTGAGGTCTTTCTTCCTCTGCATTTCTCTCCCCCCTCTCCCCTCCCCTTCTACATTCTTGACTGGAAGGGATCTGTTTCTCCACTGGCTCTGTAAATCTGGGCATTTTAGAGTTAATCAAGACCTGAAAAGAGCAGGATGACATGAGGTTTGCATTAAAGAGTGGTATGTGGACAAGTGGCAAAGGCATGGATTTTGTGGTAATAAAAACACACTGGGTGATATTTTTGTCAGAGGGCCTCACTTCACTGCCTCCAAAATGCAAAAGCATCAGGAAATCAGATTGCTGTCTCTGAACCATGATTGCAGAAGCAGATCAGTGTGCACCTTACTCCCAACCCACTGAATCGAGTTTAGCTTTCTTCTGGCACAGCAAAAACTGTCCACGTGCAACGCTGGTGATGAAAAGCTGGGGTTCAGCATTGCTTCTGGATTAGCAGGACACCCCTAAGAAGAAGCCAAACTTTCCACCAGAGGAAGTCATCTGCCTTGCCAATGGTTTGACTCGCCAAAACAAAGAGAAAATTATGATGCTGCGTCAGTCTGGCCTCATGGGAAGATTTTGTTTTCCCCAAGTGTAAAAACCGTTGTTGTTGTTGTTGTTGTTTACTTGGATTCCATTATTTCAAATTCTCTGAAGCCTCAAAAAACTCTGCAGACTGAAGCACCTGTGTCTGCTGAATCCAGTGGTGGCTGGACAAGTGTGTGAAGATCCTGGAGCTCTGGCTGCACCTTTTTGAAGTCCGAAGATCTTGCTGCAAACTCCCTCAGCTGACCTCCCTTGAAACACGTGGCACGTGTGCAACATTACTTGTTCATGGTAGGGATAGGGACTGCCTGACTTCCCTTGTGCTCCTTTTCCCCATGTCCCAGCCTTCTGCAGTGGGAAAAGACTGTCTCTTTGACCCATCCATCCAATTAAAGCCAGTTGTTGACAGTAGCCTTTCTCTCCTTTTTTTTCTTTTTTTTTTTCTTCTTGAGACAATGTGATTTTATCACGCTGCCACTGAACTACGCTCCCCTTGTCTGAAGCTGGAACTGGATGCAGAAGAGTCAAAGAGTGAGAGATGAGTAGAAGAGAGACAGTGTAATGACAGAATGTTTCACATGCCTTTGCATTTCTAAGGGGATTAGGCGCTCCCCTGGTGCTTTGACATGGAGCCTATGGCAGCTGCTTTGGCAAAGCCTGCCAGCAGTTACACAAATATGTTGTTTTCCCCTCATTTTCCCAAGGTGCAGAGGACACAACAAGTTCTGCTATGCAGCAGCAACAAAGAGCATTTGGAGCTGTCAGGGTCTGTGTGCTTGTGTTCCTCTGCTTGCAGGACCACCTCTGAGAACTTGTGCACCCATTTATGTTGTAGTCAGATACAACCACTCATGTTGTTGAAGTGTGATCCTGCAATGCACACTGAAGTAAGTGCCAGAGTCATGCGAGTCAGCCTTCACCCCCAGCCTCCACACCTTCTGAAAGAGCTTCTCTGGGTCAAACCTTTTCCCAAGCATCAGCCGAAACAAAATCCTCTAGTTGCTGTAACTCTATCTGCCCCACATACTCCAGAGAGTTCTTTGCACAGCAGAAGTCCTTTTCCTGCAAGCAGGACAGGGACAGCAGGTGTTGTGCTGGTGTCCCTTCAGTGGAATCTGATTACCATTTTGGTTGCTTTTCTCTGTCTATTTGATATGGTTGTTTAGGAAGCTCTGGCTGATGGTGCATTTTTAAGCCAAGGACTGACAGAAATCAGGTGTCTTCACTTTATAAAAGAAACATTAACCCACAGGTTGAGATCTGCCTGCAGCATCATTGGCAAACATGAAACTTGAGCTTTTCACAAAATGATTGAGGTTCTTTTCCCATTTTAAAGCAGATACAAGGTTTAAACATTGAACAGTAATGCTAGTGGAGATGCAGCAAAAAAAAAAGGACTCCCTGAATAGGAAAGAACAAGAACTGGGAGAAAAGGAGATGCTTCCTCCTGGTTGCAGAAATGGGCAAGGAAAATTACGACAAGGAAGAAGCATCAGTATTCATAGCTGCAGCGAGAGTTGAAATGATGGTCAGGGCCTGTCAGTCCCAATACCGCATCCTTGATTCACGTGCACCGATTCAGACATTAATTTGGACCTCAGATGTGCATGTCTGGCTCCCAGTGAGCCCTCCTGGAGGGCAGAGCGTGGTCTCCTGAAGGGCGGGGTGAGGGCAGAAAGCCCCAAAAGGAGTGGGCTCGGCAGCGGTGGATGCGAACCCTGCCTTCGTTGGCGCCCGTACCCTTGGGACGGGACCGGGCTTGCTGGTCTCAGTGCGAGACACATGTGCTCACAGAGGGCTCACCCCAGCACCAGGATGCTGGGAGAGTAAATGAAGACTGCCACGGCCACAGTGGCTGGGTTTTTTGTTGGGGTTCCNTTTAAGAGCACAGTTCAGAGGGAAGGGATTCTTGTTATGCTCATGAATCTCAAAGATTTCCTAAAGGAAGAACAAAGAGAGAAGCAGAAAAGACAGAGAGAGAGCTGGAAAACCAGGAGCAGGCAGCAGACTTGGAAAGAAATGTCCTCCTTCTCCCCAGCCCAGGAATGCAAACAGGAAGCCGCCAGCAGAATGTTTGGAGTGTGTGCAGCTGCAGTTGGGTCTGAAGACACTGAAAGCTGTGCTGAAAGTATTCAGCTTGCCTCTTACAATGGAGGGGAAACACTTGCTTTGACACTGCATTTGATAACCATTTTGTAGCAGGAGTGCAGACCCTTTCATTTGCAGGGAAAGGGAAGACAGCTGTGGCTGTCTTCAGCGAAACTTGCTATTCTATATGTGAGAGAGTGTGCTTGTTAAAGGAGGACAAAAGGGTGCTTACTGAGGTTCTGCAGGTGGCTTTTGGTTATTAACCAGAGGAGCTCAGCTAGTCCAGAATGTGTTGGGCTGCCCTAATTCCTCTCTGTGGAATTTCAGTTGCTGCTTGGGGATAACCGGTGCCATTTTGGAGACTGCACTCTGCATTGCCTGAAACACTAAGCTACTGCCTTGGAAGCAGAAGTTTCCTATCTGCTGGATCATTCTTCCATAGCACATGTTTTCCATGTGTGAGTCCTGATTTGGGGAGTTTCAGGGAGAAATCATTTGTAACAATATCTTCTAATTCATATGTAGATGAACCTCTTCGAGGTGCCAGTGTAAAAACCCACTTGAATTATGTAAATGGAGATAATTTCTCATAAATTACCTTTCAAACAGGTTGGATCCGTGTCTTAATTCAAACATCTTTAAAATTATCTCACCTAGTTTTCCTCCATTGTTCTTGATCAGCAATTGACCTTGAGCTGGCTTGGTTCTTTAAATAGATCAAATAAGTGTATCACTTCTTTTGATTATAATACAGGTTCTGTTTTAAAAAATGCTTGGTGAAATGAATATTGCGGGTTCTTTAGTTGCTAACATTTTATTACTGCACTTTGAAGCTGCCTGAGATTGTGCATGAGACAGAAAATCCATTTCCTAATTAGCTGATTGTTTTAACATGTATGTCTGAGAGCTGTGTGTTGGTAGTTGGGTACTGGTCGTATGTATTAATTTGTCTTCTTGTGGAGCTTATAATCTGGACTGTCTCTTCAGGTTCCTGCCTTCTGATGGGTCAAATGCAGAAGTTTGCACCTGCAACACCATTGGAGACCTTGCTAAAGGCAAGACTTGGGTTGTGAGATGATTTTGCAAAAGAACCCTGGGAGACGGCATTGCCTTTACAAGGACTAATTGCACGATGTGTTTCCTTGTGTCTAACACGCCTGAATTTTAATAAATGAGAAATTATTTTTCCTTGTTAAGTAAGTAGGTAGGGTAGCTAAATATAGAGGAAGTCAGACTGCGGGGAGGTGGGGGGAAGCTCCAGTTTCAATGACTGCGGAGGAGGAACATGCAACAGCAGCACTTCAGAAAGCATCACCCAAGCTATTCCTCAGGTCTGACTCCTTAAGCTCCACACAGAGCTCCACGTGTGTCCCCAGGTGCTGCCCGTGCTCTGGTGCTGCCCCAGTATTTGTGGTATCCCCTTGAGCTCCTGCCTGTGCTCTCCCGGGAGTGGAAACCATTTTTTGTGATTCCCAGCCTGGAGCTGCGAGTGTGAGGTCGTCGTTTCCGCCAGGAAGGGCACCTAAGTTGGGGGCAGCCCTGCAGTGAAAATTGTCAAGAGCCATAAGAAATCCCAGACTGTGTGTGGAGAGGAGGGTGGGAGTCAGAAAAGGAGACACAGGAGGAGTGGAACGAGGTTGCATTTTAATCAGCCTTTAGGGGAGTTAAGTAGGGAAGGCTACTGGACACACAGAATGAGACAAAACTACAAAACACCTTGATAAGAGAAGAAAGCCCTGTGTCAGCACAGTTGCCCACAAGGCAAGAGCTGTCAGATCACTGTTTTCTGACACCTTCTGTCTCTTCAACACCTTTTGTGCTGTTTTTCTCTTCTCGTCAAGGTTTGGCTGACAGAGTGAAAAAAAAAGGTTTTTCAGAGCAAATCACAGCCCGAGGAGCTTCCCCAGTTGCAGATTGTTACCCAAGGGAACTCCAGACCTAGATCTCAACCCATTCCTCAGTAAACAGCAAGGGTCTCGTGAGATAGAGATTGCCATTGCCACATCTTATGCAACAGCACAGATGTTGATTCATAACTCCTATCTGTGCTCCAGTGCAAAGCTCACCCGTCAGCAGCGAGATGTTTGGAGAAGGGAATTTGTCTGGGGCTCTCAGTAACCACAGCCATGAGCTATCACCGTTGCAATAGAGGTTAAGAAAAAAAAAGTGCTCGCAATTACTGTACGAAAAAACAGCAAACTTTGCCAGTTTTGACAGTGAACTGGGAAAGGTGACTAAGGCTCAAAGAGGGTGGGTTTAACACCTGAGGTTTTTTTTAAGACCCTTTGGAGGGAATCTGATTTTTAAAACAAATACTGCCGCACCCTGAAAACTGATGAAAACTGCTTCCCTATTTTTCCCGTCCATGTGGATTGTCTTATGATCAACCTGCAATTTTTCCTCATAGGGGCACACATCTGGGTATGTCTTTTGCCTTGTGACCTATTTTCTTTAAATGTGAGAGAATGTAATATCTGCAAAACCTTTACCCCTCCCCCTGACAATGTGATTGAAATCGATTGACTGATTCAAAAGCAATTAGGTGGGGCTGACAGACAGACAGCACACAAGTTTTCTTCTTTAAGAAATAAGGTCAAAAACTCCATGGCCCTTTGAGATATCCTAAGGCCAGTATCAATAAAATTATATTTCAGATGTGAAGAAGGGCTTGCATATCTGATACCTTGCCCTTTTTATCCCCCAAATCTATCAGGTGGTCTAATAAAAGATATTGCCTCTTCCTACAAACCTTTCCTCTCTCTATAAAATGGGGCGTACAAAATCTCTTGTCCCCTGGGAGTACTTATGGCGTGTATCCCTATTTTCTGTAACAGAGGTTTTATTTTCCTCTGGTTTGCTCTGGTTTCAGTGCAGTGCCTTGCTGCCCTGAGTGCTGGAACTACCAGGGGTATACCAAACCAGCCATGTGGTATTTGTTATTCTCATCAACAGCACTACACTCCCAACAAGGTGGTGGGCGACATCGGATTTTCTCAGGGGGGATTGTTTCCTTTCTTTCTTCTCCTTATAAACAAATATAATCTGAGCCTGGCCCGCTGTCTTGGAAGGCTTCCAGAACGAGGTGATGTGCTCTGTTTGGGATAAGCATGTTTCACTGGTTGACAGCCACTGCAACAGCAGCATCTGAAAAAGAAGGCCACAACAATTCCCTCCGCATCAGAAGTCGCTGGGTGATGTTCTCTGACCTGTGTTATGCAGGAAAGTCAGGCTGGATGATCAGAGCAGTCCCTTCTGGCCTCAAAATCTATGAATCTGTGTTCTGATTACACATCTGAGAATGTGCAACCCAAGTTGAAAGTGGTGATTTATTGGATGCTAGCTACAGGCAGCTTCTTGTTTCTGAGTAAGCAACTGCTTTTAAAAGGGTCCCTGTAGCTCGATGGGGTACAGACAGCTGTCAGCTCTTTTGGGGAAGAGAACTCGCCAGTCTATTTCCGTAAAGCACATTTTAAATTTACAGCTCTGTGCAAGTGCTGTTTTACAATAAGGATTGACCCTTTCTGGAGATGGCTTTGTGGCTGATTTATAGGTACATCCCCAGTAGGGCTGCTTTGGGAGGAGGCCAAGGTGGGTGAGATCCATCTTCTCTCTCCCGGCTTGTGGATCAACTTGTATATGAAAGCATCCTGGTCTGGCTGGTGTGAGTTCTGTTGTTGCATCCTGCTGAGGACTGTTTGAATCTCAGTGAAACAGACGATGTGTCAACAGCCCTTAAGAGGCTTGTCTTCAGCCTGTTGTTTCATTTGCTTCCAAAGACATCACATGCAGAGCAGAAGATTCCTGCAGCAGCTGGGAGTCACTTTAAAGACACCAAGCTCCCACATCTCGTAACAAGGAAGCCCCAGTAGTACCCTCAGATGGCTGGGAGGAGCATGATGCACCTCAGATGTTCTCTGAAAGCTGTGATCCTTCAAAACTGGGCAGGGAAGAGCAGAACAAATGCCTTGGTGTGTTGATAAGCCAGTGGTGAGGGCTGAGGGACTGGGAGAGGTGGCTCCACGGACAGACAGAATTTTAACTCCAGAGCACTGATAGGATTTCAAACAGCATCTGCTGGTCCTGTTACTGACTTCAAAGTGGTGGAAGACACTTTGGTCAGATTTGAAGCAACAGAGACTATCAGAAGCCTCTGTAAAACCAATAATGGAATGAGGAACTGGCATTCATAAAACATTTCTCTCTTGAATGTGGAGTCTCTGGCGAGGTACTGCTTTCAATGGTGGAAATCTAGGGCTGCATTATTATTATCATTATTATTGTTATATAAAATACATGGTGACAGCAGATAAACATCAATGACTAAAGAGCTCTGCATATTCAAGTGTGTTAGGTTTTAGTTCTGGAAACCACTCTTAAATCAATTATGGCAATCCTGCACTTTATTAAAACAGTTAAATCTACCCTAACAATGAAACTGTCACTTTGAATTAGAAGAGCAACCTACTAACTTGTAAAATATGTAAATATCAAGGCAACCGTATTTCTGGGTATATACATTATTTTTATTTACAGTACTTCCTTAATTGCGAGGATTAACTGAGTAGAGATTGCACTCTAAATGGTCCCACAATTATTAAAATGCATGTTTACATTTGCTTAAATTGTGCAAAAGTAATTTAGAAGATGAATTTCAAGAAATATTGAGGAAATCTGCATACACAGAATGTAATTATTATTGATATTTGCATAACTTCCCTTTCCACTTCCATGCACTATTACAAACCACACAGAACATGACTAAAGAAATTATTAGAGAGACTGCTGTAGTACAAATATGGATTCATCAATAAATGTTCAGGCTTCTAGGTGAAAAACAAACGACATGGCTGTGGAGAAGAAATATTACGTTTTATTTAGATAGTTATTTGGAATGGGATCTGCACAGATAAATCTATACTCAGAATATAGCAGTCTGTTATGACAGAGATGAATGTTGTTGAAAAGAACAAGTAAAATACAGAAAAAAAATTCCAAATGCCAATGGAAGGCAGTGCAAGGGCTGGGAGATATGCGAGGCAGATGTGCTCCAGGTGTGGGGGTCAGAAATGGCCAACAGCAAGCTCAGTTTTTCACTCCAGCAGTGATGAAAAGGTCCTGATTCAGAGGTGCTAAGCAAAGCAGAAGTAGACTCCAAGTGCAACAGCAAAAATCTACATCAGGGCTTGCTTGAAAACAAGAAGGTCCTGGTGATATCTGGGGTTGCAAATACTGATGCACAACTGTGTCTCCTGCAGCCAAGCAACTGCTCTGTGTTCAGTGAAAGACAGACTCCAGCTGCCACCCGAGGGCACGTGGAACATGGAGTTTTGTGCATTTTTGGAAAAAAAAAGAAAAAAAAAAAAAGAAAAAGGTGAACTGGGAGTAAAACGACCCAAGAATGAGATGACAAAAACGATTAGTGGAGCACTCTCTGGAAGCAGCAGCTATGCCCTATATTAGGATTCCAAAAGAGGCCAGTGATTACTGACTAATTGTCCTTCAGCTTCTGCAAATCAGGACACTTTGAAAGATGTGTGGAGATGTGCTTTTGGGAACCTTGGTGGACGCATTCCTACCTGAGCTGCAAGAAAGAGGTGAGAATCCCACAAGACCTTGCAGTGCATCTGATAAGGGACCATGCACAGAGAAGGACCGTGTGTGTGTGTGTGTGTGTGTGTGTGTGTGTGTGTTTTTATTTGTGTTTATGGGCTGCGTCTAGTGAGACAAGCAACAGAAAAGAGGAGCCTTGTCAAGATTATCTGTCATGAGATAGGAGAAACCCATGTATCACTCATCCTGAAGGCTGTGCACCAAGGAACAGGAGAACCTCACACTCCCCTGACAATGAAAATAATGAAGTCAGATTATCCAAGGAAACTGCGAGTTTGCCTTACCCACAAACCTCAGCCCCGGGGAGGGAAGAAGAATTATCAGAAAGGTCACTCTGAGCAGTCGGAGTCAAGGACAGAGCTGAACAGCCCCTGAAACCCAGAAGGAGCAAACACAGAGCTCGCAAGGAGGGAGAAAGCAGAATGAGTTCAAGGGAAATAAATAACAACATGAAAAAAAATTGAACGCTGCTGAGGAAGCATAGGAGACATTTCTCTCCATGTTGTGAAGACCTACAATGGCATGCTGATAGGATCCCCAGAGAGAGCACATCATCTATAACTATGCAGCACTGCACATGCTGGTACCACTAATAAAAGAGAATGGTTCAGATCACAGAAATTAATTAGTTTAGAACTGCAACCACCAGGAAGAGAGCATGCACACAGCAGCATCCCAAAGTGTGTTCTTATTAACGATTCTCTGTCTGGTGTGCTGTTGACAGAATTCTGTCTGTCTCAACAAAACTCTGGAAGCAGCTTTAAACTTCAGGCCCCCATCAAACAGCAAGCGGTCTCCCGGCAGCATGCCTGCATGGAAGCTAGTAAATCCAGCAAATAAGGACTCGACAGCATCTCCTGCTGTCACAAGGAAAACTTCAGCTTCTGTGCTGGAAATGTCCCTTCTCCTTGAGGGGCCATCACTTTGCAAGCACTTGCCATGCCTGAAAAGCAGAGCTGTGCTGCTAGTTCTCAAGGCAGCGAGAGTCCTGCCCTCCTAATCAAACCCATCTGTGCAGGGGAAGGGGCAGAGCGCTTGGGAGCCTCCAGAACCCTGCAGGATTGGAGCCGTGCTCCTCACAGACTTCCTCGCTGTGGAGGGCATGTTTTCCCCACGCCGAGATGCAGAACAAAGGCTTGCATGCATTTTCCTTGCCTACCCTTCATGCAAGAGGGGGCTCGGCTCTCTGAGGTCCGGAGCTCATTTAGAGGCACCTCGGTAGTTCAGAGTTCCCATGTCCGATACTTCATCAGCCGCAATTTACTGCAGTGAGATGTGATATACAGCAGGGCCATTTCATCTCCCAGAACTTTAGAGAGGGGGTCTGTGTTTTAGCATCTACCAGTTTTATCTCTGCCATCTGAATCTCATTTCCAGGATAACCAAGGGTCCTTCTAATTACTGCTCTGGTGAATGTATATTGCTCCAAGCCGTTGTGATTTGGCTGAAAACTGGGGAAATGCAGGCTGATGTTATTAGTCACTTCTTCAGGGGAAAGCCACTGACACACAGTGAAAAGTCATAATAAAGCTGTATCAATCTGACTACCTATTTGGCTACCTTGTGGAAGTGTAAAGTTTGAAGAATATGCCTGAATTTCCTAGAAATTTTAGGACAGCAAGGTCTTATAATGTTGCTTGCTGTCCTAAAATTTCTAAGAGCCTAAGATGATGGCTGGCAGCATGTTCTTATTTAAACGCCAGAGAGGACAACAGTGTTTTGTACAGCTAACCATGGCTTGTCTCTGTGCCAGAACACACATTATGGGTCATGATGCAGGACCTCTGATGCTCCAGGCATTTGCTGCAGTGGCTCAGTGACCACAAAGTACATGGGGTCTGCTCCAGCTCTGCCACTGATTTGCCGTGTGACTTTGGGCACATCGTGTCCCCTGCCTCAGTTTCCACATATAACGTGCAACGTTTGCGAATCAATTACCCATGACAGTGAAACTAGGAAGAACGCAGCATTGATTGCTTTTCCCCCCCTCTCCCCATTGGACATGAGGATTGTGATTTATCTATTACATTGGAGTACGTATGTGTGCAGCACTCAGTGTCTTGTAAATACTCATTAATATCCTAGGAAAGCCCCCATGAGGTTGGTGAAGCAATATGGCTCTCATTCTGCATTTGAATCACAGTGATATGAAAGACCAAAGGACACATTTTAAAAGCAATCTTTTGTCTTTGTATCTACCTTTATTTGCATCAATCTGCTTTTTAAAAGCTGGCAAGATGGAGATTCCACAACATCCACGGACAATCCTCCCCAGTCCTTAACTATTCTTACCATCAGAAAGCTCCCCTTGATGTCTGCCTGATCTAAATCTTCTTTGCTGCATTTTAAGTCTTTGGGTGTGGAGAAGCATTAGAATCTTTCTTTTCTGCAGCAACTCAACTGTATGAAAGGATTACCTTCATGACTCACCACAGTTTTCTCTTTTCAGAACAATCCTAACTCATTTGGTCTTTCTGTCTTAGACATGTTTTTAAGATTTTCAATCATGCTGCCATTTCTCCAGGGGGATTTATGTCTCTCTTCAAGTGTAATGTCCAAATCCAGACACATAATTTCTGATACAGCCCAGGATACCCTTGGCCTTCTGGCCACCTGGGCACCCCTGCGCTCGTGTCCAGCTGCTGCCACCAGCACCCCCAGCCCCTTTTCCAGCCTTCCAGCCCCTTTTCCCCAGCCTGGAGCTGCAGGGGGTTGTTGTGACCCGAGGGCAGGGCCCAGCACTGCCCCGGTTGTACCTCACCCCATGGCCTCATGCCATGGATCCAGCCTGTGCAGAGCCTGTGCAGAGCCCTCCTGCCCCCAGCACATCCACGCTCCCCCAGCCTGGTGCTGTCACAAACGGACTGAGGGGCCTCCATCCCCCCTGCAGACCTTGGATGAAGATGCTGAACAGGCCTGGCCCAGCACTGATCCCAGGGGAGCCCCACTGCTGCCCGGCCCAGCTGGGTGTCCCTCCATTCCCCAGCACTGCCGGCCCTGCCCTCAGCCAGCTCTTCACCCCAGAACGGGGCCCTGGCCACGAGCAGCCAGTTTCTGCAGGAGATGCTGTGGGAGGAGGTGCCACGGGCTTTGTGAATCCAGGCAGACACATCCACAGCCCTTCCCTCAGCCCTGAGCAGGTCACCTTGGCACAGGAGGAGGTCAGGCTGGCCAGGCAGGACCTGCCTCTCCTGAGCCCAGGCTGGCTGGGCCTGATGCCCTGGGTGTCCTGTACCTGCTGCTGATGGCACTCGAGGGGATCTGCTCCACGTCCTCCCTGGCGCTGAGGGCAGGCGACAGGCCTGTAGTTCTGTAGTTCCCCATTTCCTTATTTTATTCCATCCTGTAGAAGAATGTCACATTCGCCGACTTCCAGTCCTGGGACTTCCCTGTGTAGCCAGGAATGTTGTTAAATGCCTGAAGGTATCTCGGTGAGCTCTTCTACCAGATCTCTCAGTGGAATTCCTTGGGAGGATCCGATCTTGCCCCATGGACTTGTGTGTGTCTAACAGGTGTAGAGGTCATTAATCTCTTTCCCTTGGATTACAGGGGCTTCATTCCACTCTATATTCCAGCTCGGGGTTTTTGGAGATCTGGTTTTACTTTTAAAGACAGACTCAAAGAAGGCATTAAGTGCCTCAGCTTTTTCTTCACCTTTGGTCACTGTTTCAACTTGTGTCCAATGAAGGATGGATATTCTCCTTAGTCCTCCTTTTGCTGATGGTGTATTTTTAGAAACATTTTTAGTGTCTTTTACAGCAGTAGCCTGATTAAGTTCCAGTTGGGCATTGGCCCTTTTAATTTTATGTTTTAATAACCTCACAACATCCCTGTTGTCCTCTTGAGTGGCCTGATCATTCTTCCAAATGTCACAAACTTTCCTTTTTAACCTGATTTCTAGACCCAGCTCTCTGTTCAGCCAGGTCAGTNGCAGGCCTGCAGTTCTGTAGTTCCCCATCTCCTTATTTTATTCCATCTCGTAGAAGAATGTCACATTTGCCAGCTTCCAGTCTTCCCTGTGCAGCCAGGACTGTTGGTAAATGCCTGAAGGTATCTCAGTGAGCTCTTCTACCAGATCTCTCAGTGGAATTCCTTGGGAGGATCCGATCTTGCCCCATGGACTTGTGTGTGTCTAACAGGTGTAGAGGTCATTAATCTCTTTCCCTTGGATTACAGGGGCTTCATTCCACTCTATATTCCAGCTCGGGGTTTTTGGAGATCTGGTTTTACTTTTAAAGACAGACTCAAAGAAGGCATTAAGTGCCTCAGCTTTTTCTTCACCTTTGGTCACTGTTTCAACTTGTGTCCAATGAAGGATGGATATTCTCCTTAGTCCTCCTTTTGCTGATGGTGTATTTTTAGAAACATTTTTAGTGTCTTTTACAGCAGTAGCCTGATTAAGTTCCAGTTGGGCTAGCCTGATTAAGTTCCAGTTGGGCATTGGCCCTTTTAATTTTATGTTTTAATAACCTCGCAACATCCCTGTTGTCCTCTTGAGTGGACTGATCATTCTTCCAAATGTCGCAAACTTTCCTTTTTAACCTGATTTCTAGACCCAGCTCTCTGTTCAGCCAGGTCAGTCTTCCCCACGGTCTCATCTTTTGGCACATGAGGACAATCTGCTCTCGAGCCTTTAGAATTTCCTTCTTGGAGAATGTCCAGCAGTCCTGGGCTCCTTTTTCCTTCAGGATGGTCTCTCAAAGCACTCTCTCAGCCAGTTCCCTCACCAGGCCGGAGTCTTCTCTCCAGAAACCCAAGATGGCAGTTCTGCTGCACCCTCCTTACTTCAAGAATCAAAAACTCTCTCATTTAATGGTCGCTTTGCCCGAGACGGCCTCCAAGTCTTCCACCACCCACCAGCCCCTCTCTGCTCCTGAACGACAGGCCCAACAGTGGCCACCTTCCCTCGTTGCCTCGCTCTCCAGCTGTGTCAGGAATTTCTCTGCCACGCATGCCAAGGATCTCCTGGACTGCTTCCTCTCTGCTGTGTTGTATTTCCAGCAGTCACGTGGTCAGTGGAAATTCCCCATGAGAACAAGGGTGAACAACTCAGGCTGCTCACAGAATATTTCATCTGCTCCTCCACCCTGGTTGGGCAGTCTATAGCAGACTCCCACCACGTCTGCCTTGCCGGTCTGTTCCCTGATTCCTGTGCACAAACCATCAGCCCTGTTGGCTTCCAGCTCCTCCTCTCTGTTGCCCAGGCTACATTCATTGATCTAGACCATTTTCAGATGTTTCCATGGCTTTTAAGACATCAATAATCTGTGTGTCTTTGACACCACATGGATCTCCATCCCCTGCCTTCACTGAGACAATGGACTAAAGGACTTGACTGGCACAACAAGACCCCTCTGGAAGCAGAACCCAGCAGAATCCTCTTTGAAACATTTTTAGATTTAAACAATTGCTGATAATTATTGTTCAGGTATTATTTCCAACCACTTTGTACCCACAGTAATTCAGTTTTATTTAGATGCTTTTAGATTATTTATTAGGACGTCTTCCTAGATAAAATCAAAAGGCTTAGTAAATTTGATTTTAGATGAGGCCTACTATCTCCATCCACATGAGGTCTGTTTCTCTGTCAGAGATAGAAATAAGGTTGTTTTGACAGGATTTGCTCTTCATGTTGATTACATTCACTGGATTTGCCCCTTGGTTGCAGAGGACCTCATTACCAAAGAGTGAAGCAAAAAGACTTTAAATAGTGCCATCTGCCAGTGTCTTTCTCTCTCCATTGAGTAGCAGATCAAGACTTCCCTTTTTAGGGGTTTTGGAGGGGTTTTGTCAGGGTCTTTTCTTTATGGAAGAACTATGTCACTTTAGTTATTCTTCTTTCCTATTAGCATCACTCTTTTTTTGTTTTATATTTTTTGGTCTTGTGTGTTCACGATGTTCTTTCATGTTTGTCTTTGCAACTAGACCTACTTTTTACCTCCTGCATGATTTTTTCCCATGTTCTTCATAAAGATGCAGCAGCTGTGGTGCAAACAGATTTGTCTCTCCTGCATTTTCTCTTCCTCCTCGATTTTGGAGCAAGGATTTCTTGTGCTGTTAGTATTGCCTGATCTCCCTTTTTTCTGCCAGCTTGTCACCCATGGGATATCACCCACCTGCTGCATTTACTGATGATTCTCTTCTTGAATTCCTGTGGGGTTTTTTTTTGGTGTTCTCTGAACTCTTTCTCTGGGATACAATTACAATTCTTCCCTGTCAGCAAAGAATGAAGTGCATTGGTTTTAATAGTGAGACTAATTCATCATCAAACAGACCAACCCTTACCGTGATCAGAATTTTCCATCTTTTTCAAAACAGTCTTTTACTGGGGAGATGTAGGCCAGATGCAGAAAGCATGGTGCCTCCTCACCTTTAGAAATCTGTATTTGTAAGAAGTTTACACAGGTATTTTCTGGTTGTTTCACGAGAAAAAAGCAGCAGAGGCAGCAGTAGAACCAAATCCCTGTGGCCTGCTGCAGTGTCAAAACCGTGGGTTCATCCATCACTGCTCTTTAAATTACATCTTTGTCATTTAAGAGAATGTAGGGTTCCCTGCATTTGAAGGAAATTGCCGATTCCCCGAACAATCACCCAAAAGCAAGCAGTCCACAGACTGATAGGGAAATCTGATGGTCTCATATGTAAAGGGTCTCCTTTGGAACCTGATGCAGCAAAATCCATTAAAGGTAATTCAGAAGTCGCTTTAAAATTTGCAGGTAAAGCATGGATTCTGGGGCGAGATGAATTTCCAAATCCCTTTTAAAACCTTCACAAAGAACACAAATGATAGTTTGTTAAATCTGTACTGTATGTTTAATACATCTGTTCTGTTGTTTGAGTAGAGAAAAGCCATGTGCTTCGTTGTGAGGGGTTGTATGGATCCATGTCTCTGTTTTTGCTCTCTTATCTTTATTAAAATCGAACCAGACGGCACTGATCCTTCAAACAAATTATAATTTATTTCTCTGTATTCAAAGTATGAGGATTCCTTGGTTTCCCTTATACTGATAAATTCAATGATTTTAATTAAAAAAGGAACGGTTTAAACATAAGACATAATTAAATAGATGCCTGCTATAGTTACCACATTGGTATGCTCCCTTTCGCTGGTTTGAGCACACATTTCCTCCACTGAAGTCAGTTGCTGCCCATACAATCTGATTTCTATACCTCTTCCTACATTCTGTGAGTGTCTGCAGACTCTGGGCCTGCGTCCCCTTTCTGACCTCATGCTGATGTAATTCTGCTGATTTTCAATGGAATTACATCGGTGTTAAATCGTCACCTTTATTTGGGTTGTTCGCTGGGATCCATGTAGAACGGGTCATTTGAAAGGTCATGCATTCTTCTTGTATGAAAACAGTCAGTGATTTTGGGAAAAAAAAATTCTTTACTCTTCCACATTTTACAGGTCTAACACCTACTTTTTAGGTACTACAAAAATATAAATCAATGTTACTACTCTTGAGAACAGTTACTAGACAAACTAAATTTCTTCAGTGAATTTTTGAAACCCTGCTTTTTGCTATCTCTTCCGGAGAGGGGAGAGGATCGGAGATATTTGTAGAAGACAGAGCGTTCCAAAATGCTGATCACCCACCTGCATTTCCCTTCCGTGGAGCCAAAATTAAATTCTCGTGAGCTTCAGTGGGACCCAGTGGACTGTGCTTCCTCTTCTGATCACTGTGGCTGACAGAACAAGTGCCTGTGGTGCAGGGGATGATATTCATGAGCTTGTACACTTGCATGAGAAGAACTTGGACCATTGCACCCACCTTAGTGTTGCTACCACCCTTTCTGGGGCTGTAATGGTTATTTGAAGCTGTAGCTCGGCACTGATTTCTCTTTGAGAGAGCCAGACCATGCTAAACGTGTCACACATCAGTGGAGCTGTATTTTTGCAGGAGGTTTTGCTGGAGAGTTTGTACCCGGTGCCAGAAGATACAGGACCTTTGCTGTGTCTCAGCCACCTGGGCCTGAAACCGTGTGACAAAATCCGAAAACCAGATTTTTTATATTCCTGCTAAGAATTAATGCTGTGTCTCCAGTATTATTTCAAAACGATGCCAGTTTGTTGGTTTTTCCAAGTTTGGGAATGGGCAGAACACACTGATGTGATTTCTGATGTTTCATTACAGAAGCATGTCAAGTAACAGAAACCTTCTTTCCCGTACTTGTGTTGCTGCTGTTGTCAGTTGAACTGTTCTTACCACACAACTTCAGTTTTTGCTTCGTTTTCTTCCTCCTTGTTCTAGATTTGGGCCAAACTTGAGAAAATTCACTGATTCAGTATTAAAAAAAAAAATGCAAAAAACCAGAAAACAAGCAATAAACTCAGGCTAAAAAGAAGAATGCCCCCAAAGCAGTGAGTAATTTCTGCATCACCTCTATGCCAAGGATTGAAATGTATCCACAAGACCATGTCACTGGAACCTGGGGACTCAAGGAATTGCATTGGAGACTTACACAAACAGTTGAGTTGTGTGCACTGAAATGACCAGAATGAGGACAAATGGTGTCAATGTAGCTAAAAGATAATTTACTGGGTCAATTTTGTTTGGTTGTAGGTGGATGCAGTTAGCTGAGATACACACTGAAGATGCCAGCGGAGCACCTACAGGGCCTTTCCTACTCACGCTCACAGATTTTTATTTGTGTATTTGATTACACTGCTGCTGGTCTCCAATGCTGAGAGAGGACCAGCAAGAAATCAACAGAGGATTTACCCTTCCATCAGGAAGCAAACCCAAATGAGGAGAGATAAAGCTGGCCAGGCTCTGAGTGAATCACTTCACGGTCTGCCTCCCAGAATGACTCCTCTCAGGAGCACAGCAGGCCCCAAGCATGGACTGGTGCCCCCAGGAAGGGCATTTGCCTGACCTAACTCTCAGACCTGCGGAGCACTTCCAGCTGCCCGGGTTTTAAAAGATGAGGCAGAGACTCTGACTCTCGGAGGAGAATCTCTGGCTGACCAGAGGCTCGTCTGAAGCTCTTTGCCCTTGACAGTGGCTGGGAAAGGGAGCAAGGAAGGGTCGAGGGAGCGGTGGGAACAGCCTGGCAGGTCTGCTGGTGTCTGATGCAGGTCTCACAGAGAGCATCTGCCTCATGGTTTTGCTGCTCAGCGAGTGATTTCTTCCTGTTGTACAGAGGTTTGGACTCCTTGTGATCAAAGGCTGGAAGGGATCTCACAAGGTCACCCAGAGCAATCTCCTGCTCTGATGTCCCAGAAACCTGATCAGAGAGTTTAAGCCCTCGCTTTTTTTGAGTACAAGAAGATAATTTGGTGCTCTACAGACAAATTTGAAGTTCATAGAATTAGCTAGTTTAAAGGATTNACACATAGTAGTAACGTTTATAGTAATATATTATATTATTATATTATTATATTATATATACACTATGTTAATTATAAAATTATATATTAATATACTATATTAATTATACAATATTATGATATCATTTATTTATTGTTGTGTGCATTTATATATGTATATAAAAATCATTGTTAGAGTACCCTGTACTTCAGGCATTTTTCTTCACGGTGCCTTCTGCAAAGAAATTTCGCTGTTAAAGTTCTTTGCTATTCAATATCAAATTAACTTAATGTGGAGCTGCCCTGCCACTCACTGCATGATTTAGAGCTTTTAGAAGCTCATGTTATCACTGTGCATTGAATTAATTGTGGTCTGCTCCATCTAGACTCCATAATGTAGGTGACTTCTTTGCATTACTTCAGCTGTTCTTCCAAAACCTTTAGATGGAGAACTAACAATTATTTTCCTTACAAATGCCTCCCTCAAGGAGACCACGATGAAACTTCCTTGATTAAGACAGCAAGGAATTTCCGTGGCATATGTACATAATTTGGATTTTACTCTTGGATGGGTTTCTTGCTTCTGCTGAACTTGAAAGTTCATTAGAGCGAGGATTGTCTCTTTCAAGTACATTAGCACGGTGAAGCCATGCTTTATGAATGCAGAAAGACATCCTGTCTTACATGGCATGGCCCAGTGTGCTGCTCATCAGTCCATCAGATTGCCAGGTGATTGCTTGCTGGATTGATAATCTGAGCGTGAGGACATGACGAAACATGAGGTTTGTGTGGTTGAGCTCTGTGAGGATTTTTTGTTGTTGTGAATTTCATCTCAAGTGTCTCTGGGTTTCTCAGAAAGGTTTAGGTAGCAATGTAGAGGTCAATCAGTNATATACACTATGTTAATTATAAAATTATATATTAATATACTATATTAATTATACAATATTATGATATCATTTATTTATTGTTGTGTGCATTTATATATGTATATAAAAATCATTGTTAGAGTACCCTGTACTTCAGGCATTTTTCTTCACGGTGCCTTCTGCAAAGAAATTTCGCTGTTAAAGTTCTTTGCTATTCAATATCAAATTAACTTAATGTGGAGCTGCCCTGCCACTCACTGCATGATTTAGAGCTTTTAGAAGCTCATGTTATCACTGTGCATTGAATTAATTGTGGTCTGCTCCATCTAGACTCCATAATGTTTTGCATTCTTTGCATTACTTCAGCTGGTCTTCCAAAACCTTTAGATGGAGAACTAACAATTATTTTTCCTTACAAATGCCTCCCTCAAGGAGACCACGATGAAACTTCCTTGATTAAGACAGCAAGGAATTTCCGTGGCATATGTACATAATTTGGATTTTACTCTTGGATGGGTTTCTTGCTTCTGCTGAACTTGAAAGTTCATTAGAGCGAGGATTGTCTCTTTCAAGTACATTAGCACGGTGAAGCCATGCTTTATGAATGCAGAAAGACATCCTGTCTTACATGGCATGGCCCAGTGTGCTGCTCATCAGTCCATCAGATTGCCAGGTGATTGCTTGCTGGATTGATAATCTGAGCGTGAGGACATGATGAAACATGAGGTTTGTGTGGTTGAGCTCTGTGAGGATTTTTTGTTGTTGTGAATTTCATCTCAAGTGTCTCTGGGTTTCTCAGAAAGGTTTAGGTAGCAATGTAGAGGTCAATCAGTTCCCACCCTGCCTCTTCCAGGATCTGCCACGAAGCTCCTAACAATCACTATGTTCTCTATTTTAAACAAAAGCTGTGTCCTGTAGCTCCTTGCACTTGGCTGTCCTGATTCTTTGATATTAAAGAATGTGCCAGAACTACTTCTTCT
>VZTG01009884.1:353172-399717 GCA_013397845.1 Melanocharis versteri
TTTTTTGCCTTGGGTTGCACTTTCTCTCTTGATTAAACATGATGTTTTCTGCTTATGTTCATTTTCTGACCTCTCTTGGCTTCTGACCATGTCCGTGCTGAGCCTATGCCTCTATTATCGTACTGTCTGTAATGCTGTGGACACCTGCTAAGACTGAAAAAAAGCACCATTTTTCAGCTGAAACAATTCCCTAGCAGACTGTGATTCCAGGAGTTAAGCCGTGGAATCTGAATTTTTCCCACTGGGTGTTTAAAGTGCTCAGCACAAGTAACTTGCTGTCTAAGCTAACCTGTCAATACCGAGGCATGTCGGCTGACATTTGAGCAGCTTTATCTCCAACTGGTTTGTTAGGTTTAAAATAATGCTGTCTTTCTTCAGAACTGTAGGATCCAGGCAGACCCAGATTTGATCGTATTCCTCATAGAATCAAAGCATGGTTTGGTTTGAAAGGGACCGCAGAGATCACCTGGTTCCAACCCCCCTGCCATGGGCAGGGACACCTTCCACTAGACCAGGTGTTAACTTCCACTGAGAGACAACCTAGAACCACATTTTAAGAAGTTGAATGGACATTTCTTGGAAATTGGACATTATCTTATTTAGGTATGGTTAAAATACTGATTTAGGTTAGGCAGGAAGATTAAAAAGCCTCTCAGGATTCTGCCCGGCCCTATTTTCTCTTCCAGCAATGGGAAGGGTTAGCCCCCCTTGACATTATTTGATTTCTTTTTTATTTTCTTCAATGCCTGTTTATCAAAGGACTTGCATCTGTGTCTATATAAAATGTGTTTCCCCCCTTTCATTTGATGCTCATTTGGTCTTTGAATGTGATAGTCACATTCTTACAGTCTCATATGTGACTGCTTACATTCAGCTGTCCCAAAATCAGTTCTCTCTCAAAAACTTGTCCTATGGGTAAAGAACTCAGCCCAGTTTTCATGGGTTGTTTTTTTTTTGCCTGATTAATCCTTAGTAATTTTCCATTCCAAACACTTCACTTCTACAAATCATTTAGCTGAACTGCACAGGGTAAAACGTTCTAAGGATTTGTGCACAGCACTTTGATATGGAAGGCACAGCTGTAACTGCAAGATTTGCTCAAGCAAAAGACTTGTGACATTAAATTTCAGTATTTCTTTCACCAGGTTATCTAAATCTGATGAGGAGGAGTGCATTTAGAAATGTGCCTGCAAACTCAATGGCAAGTTCATCTCCAGTATAGAAAAAGATGAACAATTTATTCATGCTTTATACCCCAAATAGTCTATAACATCAAACCAAAACGAAAAAACAAAAACAAACAAACAAACAAACAAAAAACCAACAACAAAAAATCCCAACTATGTTAGTTTACGTTTAAGACTAGAGATCAAAATATCAGGTATTCCAGGCTCTCCATGTTCTGTCCAGTGTTCCAGCCCCTGAAGGAGCTTTGAATGCTGTGAAATTAGACCTTCTAAAGCAGAACAGAAGATTTCCACAATTTAATTTCCTATCGAGTACTGTGATACCTTATTGGTATTGGTGCTGTATAATGATTTAATTCTATTTTGATGTCAAAAGATGGACTTATTTTCTAGAAACTTGAAGTATCTATAATATCACTTGCATCTGCAATGCTAGCTCTCCTTTCCTGCACCCCTAAACCAAACCTATTTTCCTCTGGATTGTCAGTTTCAGTGCAATTTTGTTCAGTACTTTTTGTTTTAATTTCTTTGTTTTCATTACCCTAATGCCTTTGGGTAAATAATTTTATAGTGGAAAATGAGACACAGGGATTGGACTAAGTAGAGAAAAATCATCAATGAAATGACAAAATATGGAATAAAACCATAACTGTAAAGCATCTTTGTCTGAAAGGTGGGCAACATTGGACTTAAAAGCAGTGCTCCTCTGCTAATGTGACTTTATTTCTACTTTGTATTTTTCCTTAAAAAATAGTGAGAATGAGACTCATAGAAAAAAAAATTAGCTGCAGACCTGTAAGTAGTAAGTAATTAGGGAAAATTTTACTCTTGATATGTGCTACAGAGTCTCACAGAGGAATTAAACCATGAAACTGAACAGCATGTCTGTGGTGAGCTCCTTTCTGAAGACAGTCTATCATTTTGGGTTTTTTAAAAAATATTGTTATCACTGAAAATTTCCATATGTCTTATCTACACAGAATTCTTGAAAGGATGTTTATAGACATCCTCTGGGATAGGGGACATGTCAGATTGACGTTAAATACCCTGTTGCAAAAGCTCAGTGGTTAAAATATATTGAAGCAGGTGGCAGAGCTCTTACTACACCAAACAGAAAACATGATATTTTTCTTTCTGCTTTAAAAGGAGCAGAGAAGATCCTGTCCTCCCCACTGATGCTCCTGCTCACGCTGAAGCCCCGTTCAATTCCTCCACCCCTCAGAAGCCTGAATTGCGTCATTCCTTATTGGATGTTATCATCACTAATTTGAGATCATAATTGAGCAGTGTGCTTTCAGGGCTGACACAAAACATTTGGAGCCCATATGGGAGAGCTCGTCTTGCCTCACGGTGCTCTATAAAAACCAACACCAGCTTCCCTAAGCAGAGCAACCGAAGCCTGGGGATGTAACACAGCGTTTCCATCCTTCAGAGCTAGTCAACTCGCCATGAAGGCGCTGCCCACCTCTCATCTGTGCTACCCTGCCCTTTGAGTGGATCATCTCTGTCTGTGTTAGCCGCTACTGGCCCCCAAAGGTGTATTTGCCAAGAATAACAGTGGAGACAGTTGACTGGAGAAAATTGAGCGTTCTACATACTGACCTGTACTCCAGATCTCCTTTTTTGTTTCTATAGCTAATATTATTTGGTATTTTTGTTCGCAGATAGGGGGTTCTGGTAAAATAAAGATTACTTATCACTTTGAGTTGCTTTGTTTTTTTTCTAGGATAAACATTTCTCTTTTTTTCCTTTTTTTTTTTTTTGACAGCTACATCTAAAAAACCCTGCAATAATAATAAAAAAGGATGTAAGACACTTTTCTATCCTATAAAAAAACAATAGAGAACTGTATTTCAGTTACCATACCTTTGGGGTAAACACTCAGATGAAATTTAAACAATTTTACATGAAATTTTTCTTAACATAGCCAGCTATATATTCCCTACTAAACAAAATTTCGACTTCACCTCCATGATTAGTTTGGTCTTCCACAGAGCTAGTTAACAGAATAAAAATAAACAAGATATCTGCATATTTATAATATGAGATAAAGCAAGCTGGTGAACAAAACTCAGGAGTCTCAGCACTACATCCTGCGTTACTTTAGGTTCTTTCATCAGCTGCCTTTACAAATTTAGTGGAAAACTCTGCCATCCTGACACCCTGGCATTTTTGCATTCACTTTGCAAAGGTGTAGGTATCAGTGGGTGCACAGCAGATGGGGATCGTGGTTGCATGGTTTGTACGTGCACATGTGTTTTACCCGAGTATCAGGCTGGGTGGATGCATTAAAATAAAACACAACGCATGTTTAGATTAAATTTGCCTCTGTCATGGGTCCCAGCCCTGCCGTTATCACCTCCCAGAAGGATGCTGCTTTATCAGCCTCTCATTAAACGTGAGCAGTTATTTCGTGTCTCCCCCTTACCGCCTACATTTTAATTTTCCATATTCCCCTTGCGCTGCAGACAACTTGTGGGCTCCGTGTGTGTACGTGGTGGCACTTCCTCGCCGGGCAGCCTGATCTGAGCACCACTTGATTTGTGGCTGCACATTACCTCCAGCCTCACTCATTCTCTCAGTCTGGAGAGGGGAGCGATGATTTCGTGCAACTTAAAGGCATTTCACCAGGGATGCATTCGCTCCAGCAAGCTGTGGGTATAATGATGGCTGACCCCTCCACATTGCAGGAGGCCTCGGATGAATCCCTTTCTCTGGATTGGCAATTTTCCTCCTTTGGCACAAAGTGCTGGCATAAAGGATTCACTATCACGCTGATAATTCAGTAAACAGCGAAATTAAATCTTCTGACAGTCTCCTGCAGGAATTTCATTAGCTGTAGGCCCGATTATAGAACTTCATTGCAACTACAGCACAGGGGTGCAGTTTATCTGCCTTATGGAAAACATGCTCTCCACTTCCCTCACTAGTAGGATGGTCTGCTCTCCATAGGTTTACATGTGCTTCCCATCTCTTGGCAGGGGATGTTTGTTTTTCCCAGGACTCTGAACTCCTAAGTGCTTTTGAACAGATAACAAGAATTGGGTATTTATCCTGCATATGTGTTGTAGAAGGAGACGGTTCTCCATCATGGCGCACTGAAATGTGTGCAGGAAATTCAGATATGTCTGGCTGTGTAATAGCAAGTCACGTTTTGCAAACCATGACTAGCTTGGTACAAGTGAAACAGTTTCAGAAGCTTTAGATCCACCAAAAGAAAAAGTCCAACTGCAAAGAATGACTTGAAAACTTAACCAATAAAATGAAAAAATGGAAAAGATAGGAAAGTCAGGAATGAGTTCCACAGCACTGCTAAAATGCTTAAGGCTGGTGGGGAGAAAGCTATGAAACAATAAGGAAATTCGTAGGTTTGTAAGGCAGAAGTAGAATCAAAAATGGATATTTGTCATGGCCAGAAAAAGCAGGGTATTGTCAATGGTGGTTTGGGAGAGGCTACACTGTACGTGATGGCAGAATATCCAGGAAATGTTCCGAGACACATTTTAAGATTAGAGAGAAGAGAGCAATCAGTGTGGTTAATCTGGGTATAATCCACATGGAGGCTGTGGTTTAAAATATGAAGATTGCCAAGAATAAGGTTATAGGATCTGCAATCTGCAGCAGTGGAGAAAGGAGGCTTACCTCTGAGAGGGGACTGCACAGTGTAGGGTGTGTCTGTAAGAAGCTGAGAAGAAAGAGGTAAGAGCAAACAATGTAATAACCCTTTATGATACCACCAATTACTGCATGGGAAGAGTCAGGAAAACAGTAAATGAGATCCTCACTAGCCTGAGGTGTAAGAGGAATAATGGCTGTATCAGGAAAAGAACCAGCTTTGTGGAGGAGGGAACATATTTCAAGGAAAGTAAAAATTTAGGGAAGCTCCTTTGGAGGAAAAAAAAATACAAATTAATAATAAAAAAAATATATCATTTCTCCTTTCAAATGCACTTGCAAAAAGCAGCAGTGGTTTAAACCTTTATTTGGACCTATAGATGAATGTCTTTACAGCACCTCATCGTGGATCTTCAGCCTGGTGCTGCTTTGATCACACAGGTTGGAGTGAACTGTGTTTTTCCCGCTGCAGCCACTGTTTTTCAAAGAGCAGAAAGGTCTAAGAGGCTAGAGCAGAGCAGAGGCAATCTGTCCTGTGTTATAGGGCAACACCTCAGGTGTCCCACGAAACGGGACCTCTGACCATTCCCTGCCGTGGGATCTCACCAAGGTGAAGCTCAGGCTGGCCTCGTATTTTCATCTCTTCTGGCAGAGCAAGGCGTGGGAGTTGGCAACTCGGCTTGGTGTTTTTCAAGGGGAAAGATCTCCAGCTCCCTTCTGACTTCCAGGCTGCAAAGATGCCAAGGAAGAACCTAAAAGCTTAAAATGAGCAAATGGTTTTGCTGTGCAAGGCACGAGCGTGGCCTAAATCACGTTTATGTGGGTCCAGAGGCGTGAAACTGAGCCTTGCTACAGATTCCTGCTGAGAACTTTCCTGAGCTGATTCAGCTGCAAATGCCAACACACTAAATCCACCTGTGGAGGCAAAAACAGCCGAACAAGACTGTGATCATATCAGTCCCTTGGGCTGTGGGACTTGAAAACCTTCTTCAGCCACGTGGTTGAGTGGGCCAAGGATGTTCCAGGCTGCCTTTGACACCTTTCTGTCCCACAGCCTCCTCCAGGTGCAATGTCATCAAGGAATAAGGAAAATATTTTGTGCATTGTTCAGTCACTGTTCATGACTACACCCTGGAGCTACTGAATTGTGCTGGAGTTGTTTCAGTGCCAGGGCTCGTTTGTTGACCTGGATTCTCAAGGTTCTTTGAGGCTGAGGCTACCAGCCTGTGCCAAAGCCACAAAGTGAACAGGCATTTTTTCCCCAGCTTATCAGGGTCAATCCAGACAGGTAGTCAGGGAGGCTGACCAAATTCTTTGTCATTTTTTTCTCTACCAAGGCTGACTGGTCCCTTTCAAACCTAGCTGAAAGCCAGATTTCCTGCATGAATTGGCCTGAAATCCTCAGTTGAAGAAGGTTCAGACTTCAGGGGACAAATGAAATTAGATATATTAAAATAAAAACAACAGGTAAATGTATTTTTTAAACCCTTTGAGAAGTCTGTACAAGTTCAAAAGGGTACACATGGAACTAGAATTCGGTGTTTGTACCAAACTCTTCACTCACAATGTCTTATCCAGCTTCTTTCTCTGTGGGCATTGGGAAAATCTCAGCTGTGTGTGGTCTCCAGGACATGTGGGAGACAGAGCTGGAGCTTAAACTGTCTGTGTTTGTAGCTGCATTTAGTTTCTTTAGCAGAGATTTGCATCACATTACCAATTCCGTCAGTCTCTTCCGAGCCCTGCTACACCTCTCTGTACTCCTGCAGAAGTTCTCCTAGAAACTGCTAGAGCTCAACCTGTTTATCTCTCCCTTTCCTTCCTAGCCTCCTCAACCAATTTACCTCCTACAGAATAAAATTTGGCTCACAAATGGAACCTGGAGTTGAACCAGACGACGTAAAGCATCATCTAAGATGTAATGTTGCTTTTTATCAATTTCTGCTGCTTAGTTTTTGTCGGGTCAGTCCTTGCTGTTGCTGCCCACAGGTCCTATTGTTCATTTTTGTAAGACTTGGATTATCAATAATGACTGAACTATTTTCAACTGTCTGGGGGATCTGATTATTTATAGACTTCCGAAGCAAATTGGAAGCATCCACTTAGACAGTTCTTAACTATTACTTGGTCCTATCTGGCATCTTCTTCAAGTAAACAAAAAAAAAAAAATAGAAATAGTTGTCTTGAAAATAATAAGGACACTAGTAAAACTACTTCCAAAGTACCTACTTGGAAACAAGGATTAGTGTGCATCAAATACCATATGCCTAGGAAAAAAATGTCATTGCTAAATTTGCATCTCTTCCCTCACTCAACTCCTCTCTCGGTTCCTGCAAGAATGTTCCTGAATTTCCAGGGTGATGATGTCCTGTTTCTCAGTGACCCAGTGACATGGGGGAAGCACTGATGCACTGACCAGCCTCGTGCCACACGTGTGGGATATTGCTCTCGTCTCACCGTTGCTGTCAGGAGTGTGATCATAAATTAGTAACGATAATTGTTGTGATACGCTTCAGCTGCTGCTGTTTTCAGTGTACTTGAAGGAACAACACCGGGCACACGTGCAGCAGGATTTGCCTGCTCCAAAACGAGGCAGGGCAGGGATTTCTGGGGTGCCTCTTTTAGTTTGACAGGTTTCTTCAAAAGCGATTAAGCTCCACTTTCCCATTTTGGATCCCTCCCCTTATGAAGTGTCATCCAACATGTGTTTGATAGCAGCACAGTGCATCACAGAAATGATGCAAAGGAGATGACCTACAGGAAAGGTTAAGGGGAAAAAAAAACGCTCTGTTTACCAGACAACAATTGATATTCCTCCATTCTGACATGTTTTGATGGTAGATGGCTTAAGAGGAAGGCAGGACGCCAACTGTTGACTTGCAGTACCTAGCAACGAGTTAGGGCTTGGAGGGAATGTGTCCTGCCTTCGGAACAGCTGACTTGGTTGGGAGTTTTAAAAAGTGTGTCTGCACTATAGCTAGACCTTGGGTACTTGGCAGTGGCAGTGTGACGAAATTGCTGGAATCCTTTGTGGCTTGCACATGTGCTATGAGCAGACTTTTTAAAGTTCACTCTGTGAGGGGTCTGTAGAGATAAAAGGGGGCAATCAATAACTACGGAAGGGGATCCATCAGGGTATGAAGACGCTTGCTGTGGAAGAAGTGCTGCACTCTTGTAGGAAGCTCATTAACCTCTGAAAATGTGGGTTTGGTCCCTCTCGCTGCTCTTCCTGATTTTAGCCAGAGGTTTGGGTTTCCTCTGTAATCAGTGACCAAGAAAGCATTTCAGCAGTTGCAGCTTGGTAAGGAAAGAAGGTCTGGTTCCTCTCTGGCTCTCCAAAAATTTGTCTCAAAAAGTTATGACATCAGATTCCTTGTGTTGGTGAGCACGTTTCTACCCTTTTTGTCTTTGGGAGATGCCAAAATTCTTTCCTGCTGCCGTTTTACTCTTATTCTCAGTTGTTACAGTGGCAAGGAACTTGCCAGTTCCTTCTTGATAAAAAACTGCCAGTGAACAGGGCAGAGTTACCTACAAATGAGGAGACTTAGAATCATAGAATTATAGAACAGTCTGAGTAGGAAGGGACCCACAAGGATCATCAAGTCCAACTCTTGGCCTGCACAGGATAACCCCAAAAATCACACCATGCTCCTGAGTGCATTGTCCGAATGCTTCTTGTACTCAAGACAGGCTTGATGCTGTGACCACTTCCCTGAGGAGCCTCTTCCAGTGCCCAGCCACCCTCTGGGTGAAAAAGTCTTTCCTAATATTCAGCCTAATCCCCCTGACACAGCTTCAGGCCGTTCCCTGGGCCCTGTCCCTGGTCAGCACAGAGCAGAGATCAGCGCCTGTCCCTCCTCTCCCCTCACCAGGAAGCTGCAGAGCTGCAGGGAGCTCTCCCCTCAGTCTCCTCTCCTCCAGCTGAACGCACCGAGTGCCCTCAGCTGCTCCTCACGCGGCCCCTCCAGACCCTTCCCCATCCCCACGGCCCTGCTTTGCTCGCTCTCTGACAGTTTAATGTCTTTTTCACGCCGTGATGCCCAGAACTGCACACAGGATTCCAGGTGAGGCCACCCCACCCCAGAGCAGAGTGGGACAATCCCTCCCATGCTGGGCCTGCTGCCCCCAGGACAGGGATGTCCCTGCTGTCCCCAGGACAGGGATGTCCCTGCTGCCCCCAGGACAGGGGTGTCCCTGCTGTCCCCAGGACAGGGATGTCCCTGCTGTCCCCAGGACAGGGATGTCCCTGCTGCCCCCAGGACAGGGATGTCCCTGCTGCCCCAGGACAGGGATGTCCCTCCTGGCTGCAGGGCACTTCTGGCTCAGATCCAGCCTTCTGTTGACCAGGTCCCCCACTTTCCACACCACTGTGGTCCAGTGTACCACTCCCCAGCCTGTCCATATATCCAGGGTTGCCCCACCCCAGGTGCAGCACGCAGTACTACTTTTCTTGATCGCTGACTTCCACCTAATAGTGAATATGTCTTTTACGCAGAGTTTACTGAGGTTCTTGAGAGGTTACTCATGACTTCCAAAACGCTGAATGGCCCTTCAGCCATGCCTGCACGAACTATGTCTGGACCTGGGCGTATCCAAGCAGCCCGAGGGCTGCAACTTGGAGAAAATAATGAAAGCAGAACCTATTGGACACTGGACAAAAAGGCATAGAAGAGTGGCCTTTGCCCAGGTTCAAACCCCGTACACTAAGGTGAGGAAAGGATTAGAGCCAAAGCCAGACAAAAGCCTTGTTCAGATCTTAACTGGAGTTGTATTAGTACTCCTCAGGGTTGGTATCACACAGCACTGGGAGTTCCTTTAGCGTGCTCCACCAGGGACATAAAAACAATTAAGTCCCTAGATTTGATAAGTGCTCACCTCAGCCCAGCTCTAAATAAGCTCCTCCACGACTTTCAGAAGCCACTGAGGCTCCCGTGACGATGTGACTGATGCCCAAGGGGCCTTTCCAAGGTGAGGGTGGGGTGGGAAGCCTTCTGGATGTGAAACCCCAGGCCACTCCATGGTTTGGAAAGGAGGCACTGAGAGAGCTGCCAGCACCTGCCAGGTGGTGGGAAAAGGTGGCAGGAGGAGACAGGGGGAAGCATGCTGTGAAGGCAAGAAGCCTACTGCTCCAGAGCAGCACATATGGTTGTCAGCAAGCACCTGCACAACCACTGGGACGTTTCAGCAGTTTCCTTGGGTGGCAAAGAGGTTTTTTTGGGTCTGCCGTATGTCTTGAGGTCATGCTGTTACTAACATTTCTTCTCTCCTCAGCATTACAGCAAGTCCTGTCAGTCCTTGTGGTGACTTAAATCTCCGAATATTTCATGGCCAGGCTTTGAAATCAGCTCCGCTCAGGCATTTACAGGAACATTTGCAAGTTCATTTATTTGTCAAATTGCAGTTTCAAATTATTAGCAGATTCGTGTCTCCAGCCCACTGCTATTCCAAAGCAAAAAAAAAAAAAAAAAGGAATAGAGAACTGAGAAAAAGTCCAAATATTTTCATTCACCTTTTTTTTATAACGAAGCATTTCGGGGTAATGTTCTGCTTCAGTATGTAATTAAATGTGAGTTTTCTGAAGCAGAAATTCCACCTTATCCCTAACTTAAAACATCTGATCCTGAACGAAATTCTGCAGGCAACCAAGGTTAGTGTGTGTGCAGAGAAGCGGAGGAAGTAGGTTTTTAGAAAAAGCGAAGCATCTAAGCATGATTATTAAAAGGAAAGATAAGAAAAAGAATGCTAGTTATCGCCAAGCTCTAGGTGTACCTCTGCTGATGGCTACTTTGCTTTTTTGAGCAGGTTTTGCCTAGGACCTTCTGAGTAGAGCTTCTGAATTTTCCACGTATCTGCATTTGGAGGGGACCTGACGTTACGTCTGTTCATCCCCTTGCTGGAAATGGGACAGAGAAGCCCCGTTTCACACCACAGGACAGCCACAATCAGGTACGGAATCAGGTCACTGAGACATCATTTTCCTCTCTCACCACTGGCCACATTTCATCACTGAGCCTGAAAGAATTTGGCTGCACAGCCCTTGTGGCACTCACTTGAGGCAGGACATTCCAGTCCTGCACGGCGTGCCCGTGCCTTTGTAAACCTGGTGAGCTGCCGTATTCACCAGCCCCTCAGACTCTTACAGCAGAAGTTGTTAAAGTCTGAAATGTAAAGTGCTTTATTGTGAAATCTCTGCTGCAGCCTCTGCAATTTGGAGAGTTATTCTATTTGGTATTGCTAGAGCTCTCACTGTGATATACTTTAGAATAATGAGACATCAATTCTCAGTCAAGAGGCTATTTAAAAACACGCCTAATTTGATGGGTTGTGCAGATGAATTAGTTCATTCAACACAACTTTTGCCATTTATGCTGGTGGTGGGACAGGTGTTGTGTCTCCTGTCTTTAAGATTCTCCCTTTCTTTCTAGGAATAACTGGCGTATTAGGCATTCTTTTTTATCAACAGAGCTTTAGTATTGAGAATCAGGAATAGGTAAGCATCAAAACAAAGCAGGGGATTGTTTGGAAATTAGATGGATCAAAAAAAACCCCCTTTTGAACACTGGATGTTTCAAAAAGATTGGGTTCTTTTGTCTTCACCAAGAGTGATCGAGGGCCAAGTCCCACGGCACTCAGAGATGCCTGCAGGACCACAGCTTTGTCAGTAACATCTCTGCTTTAGTTTTCTTGCTGCACAGAAAACACTACAGGGAAGAAAGCTTTTCCCCCTTCCCCTCACTCCTAACCCATCCAGACCTGTTGTGAGATATGGTCTGACCATTTCTTTTGTGTTAAAGGGAAAAGATGCTCCCAGGATCCTGGGCAGCGGCCAGGAAAACCCAAAACAACAGAGGCTTTGTACAGGCAAGAGACTGAGTTCCTCCAGGAACAGAAAAGCAGCTGCTGATGGGACAGCAGGACTTTTTGTTCCTGCATAAGGCTGTCCAGTTAACTGTGCAAAATATAAATTTGATGGCCAGATATGGATCAAATAGAGCCCACAGCAGAGTCCCACTTTGCAGCAGCATTCTTAGAGATGCCAGGGTCTGAATGGGTGAGGAGAGCAGCCGTATCTTGAGCTGCAGGGTGAAGAGAACTGTTCATGGTTGCTGCCAAGCTGCATCTGCTCTGCTGTGAAAGGAGGCTTTCATCTCTGTGCCTGGTGGTCAGAAAAAAAAAAAAAAAAAAAAAAAGATTTAATTCTTTTGACCAAAAAATATACNNNNATTCATTGCTTTTGCCAGAAAGATCACCTTCTCTGGTCCCCTGTGTGGAACAGGTGGTGGATATGGTAGCTTTTATTGTTTATGCTGAGAAACTAAATTCCTGTAAGCGGGTTATTTTGGTGTGTTTTAATTTTGTAAAGAGTTTTCCACCCCGGTATCCCAAGAGCATGAGCAGTCACTGATGAATGAGTAAAAGTGTCTCAATTATATGCATGATCAACTGAATTCCAGTATATTTACAAAAAAAATCCCTTCTGCGAGGATTGTGTGGTGGTGTTCAAGTGGGTGGGGGTTTTAAGAAGAGTTGGAGGTAAAGAAAAGCAAATGAGATCTGCCAGGCCTTGGAGAAGTCTTGAGCTAAAAGGGCTAAGAATTGAGGTGGAGGAGAAATGCATTTAAGTGCTTTTAGATGAACCATTGTGTCTTTGCAGTGGACCCTAAGAATTGAGGGCAGGGGGGAGAATGGAGAAGGGCACAAACATTCCAGACATACAGAGATCAGTTTTAGGAGAGGCTAGGAATTCAAATTATGGGGTGAGGGGAAGATGCTCATGCTCCTATTTGCTCTGAGAATCCCCTGGGTGGATTTGATTAGAAGAGTCCCCCAAAACATCTCTTAGTGTCAGGACCAGAAGAGATGGAAACCTTTGAAGAGAAAACAGAGCAGGGGAGCATCCAGGTGGAGCATTTTGTGGACAGGTGGTTCCTCTGGACAGGTGTGATTAACTATGACCTTGCTAAGTGGTTCACCAAAAGAGATTTCTGGAGAGGGTTGGGGTGTGACTGCTGGAACACAAAACTGACATGCCCTGTCCACACTGGTGGATGTACACACGAGCAAGAATGTCCTGTTCCTGCCATGAGTCACTCAGCTGAGGGCTCTACATCTGAAAAAATCAGGTCCCAGTGCTTCAGTGTGGTGGCGTGAATTTGGAAGCATCTTAAAGCATCATGTCATCTCTGAAATGATGGCTTTGATGGGTAAAGACCTCAGTCGTTCTGCTCGGACAAAAGAACATTTGTGAACTTCTGGAGGACTCTGAGTTCTGCACAGGAAAACAGAGATGAAGAACAGAGTTCTGCTGCAAGCTCACATCATGCTTTCGTTCCACCTAAGCCCCTGGGAGCACGAGGGAGTTTACACTATTCTGTCAGGAGTCTGCGACCCAGTGAACAACAACAGCTGGACGTGTTGAGGCTGATGTCAGCTTCTGGATCATCTCCTCTGGCAGCCTGAGTCACTGCTCTCAAAATGATCCTGTGCACCATGTGGGTGGAGTGCGGGACACTCAGGACTGCAAGGTACGACTGTTCATGGATGGTCCTGTCAGAGGGCACCTCGCTGTTTTGTGAAGCCTTTCCTCCCTGCATGCCTGGGTGGTAAAGACTGAGAAGGTTTTTCTCATCTCCGCAGTCAGATTTGTGTCTTTACTCTACCAATATGTCCCTCAGATAATCCCTGTGCTTACAGGTTTCCACCTTCAGATTTGGCCCCCTGACCACCATAGGAAGGTAAAAATAATGTCAGGCACAGCATGGACTGAATGACATGTGAGACCCAAAAAGTCACATTTGGCAGGGCTGGGGCCTGGACTGGAGTCTTGGACTCTAGCTCACAGCTTGCTGAACTACTTTTGTATTCCACTGTGAAGGTGAATCACGCTCAAAAAACCCAAATAACAAGTTCTGGAGAGTTCTTCCTGCTCAGGAAGGTCCTAGGCCCTTGTTTATATCTCCAAGGTGCCATAACCTTGCTGTCCCTGGTGGCACAGCTCACGTATGGGGTCACAAGATGCTCTGCTCAGCTTATGGTCAGCTGTAAAGAAGAGCTGGATCTAAACTGCTTAGTGAACACATTTGTTTGGTTTTTTTTTTCGGTTGAGAGGCCCACAGAGCTGCTCAGGAAAGGGGGATGAGCTCAGCAGAGAGGTGGGTGGGCTCTGTGTCTCAGCAGAAGTTCAGGAGGCTTTGTGTAGGCTTGCTGCGTGCAGCTCCAAGGCAGCCCCTGCTCTCCCTTCAGAGGTGCAATGGGCCAGTGGCTGCAGCAGGCAGTGCCAGCTGAGATGTGCACAGGCTGCAAAAACACCTTCAAAGCATCTCACTCCTTGCCATTACCAAAATAAATAAAATAATTTTTTTTTTAAAATTCAATATGAAAAAAAAATCATGCATTTGTGAAGGACCCTTACCAAGTATTTATTTACCATGTAGAATTGGTAAAAGGCTGCTTTTTTGCCCTTTTTTTTTTTCTACCACCCCCCTACCCGCTCCCTGTAGCAGACATTGTGTATCAATTGGCTATTCTTCTCACCTTTTTCTTTTCCCCCATATTTTATTGTGGGCAGGGGGGTGATGAAGGAGGGGGAGTTGTTGCTATTGTTGCAAGGAAGATTCTGGAATCTGTGAACACAAAGTATTAGTATTTTAAATAATGAGAAAAAATTCCACATGGAAAGCTCATCTGGCTGTGGCAGTTTGTGACTGAATGAGAGAAAAGTGCCCTAGAAGCTATTCATTAGGAATTCACTGGAAGCTCTCAAACAAGCCTGGCAGAAGCTGAAATTGAAGTGGTCTCTGACCTAATTTTCTTCTGCATGAAACATCTGCATCAAGGCACTCTTTGATGTATTCCACTTGGCTCTGTCTACAGTATTGTATCACATGGCTTCAGCGTTGCCTCAGTTTTAAAAGACGTTTCCAGCCTGTAGAAGGTAATGTGATGTTACTGTTACCCAAACTAATCACTCAATGTGCTCCCGAAATAGAAACAATAGAGGTTCAGACAACGGTGTCTGCTTTGCAGTCGTTGTTGCTGCCTAAGCTCACGGTTTAAAAAACCCAGATCTGTGATATTCATCTCATGTAATTCATCAACACCAGGAAGGGGAGGGAGAGGGGGGAACTGTGAGCCTTCTGTGTAATAGTATGTCAGAGGACACAATGCTTTACATGTGTGAGCTCTGCATTCCTCGCCGCTCCAGCCATGCAGATAGTTTAGCACATTGAAAACAAAAACAGGGAAATGTTGGAGGACGCTATCACAAAACCTCAACAGAAGGAGCTCCTGGTTTTCATTTTGCTGTTTGTTCTCTGCTGATTGACACCCAAAGCTCACGGTGAAAGAAATGTGAGCATGTTTGTGTGGATGCGTGGATGATGTGTGATGTATTTTGAATATATATTTTTTCCCCTCCTTTTCTTGTCTGCACCACAGTACACATTTCAGATCCTCTCTCAAGCTCTTCTCCAAGTGGTGTATAAAACATAGCTGCATAAAGACATTTCTAAATATGCACACACATACATTTTACACATATCTACACAGACAAATGATACAGGAATTTTTAGGGTCACTTCTTTACTTTGAATGAATAGATCTTAGGCTTCTCCAGAAAGGTTTTCTGCTCAGTCTTACCTAATGGCATGCTGCTGTTTCCCCAACCTTGCTTGTATTGTGTGAATAACTGTGGTGTCTTTTGTATTCCACCCCCTGATGAAGAATCCTTTGAAATTCTAAATGACTGTGCTGCAGATTTTAATGTCTGTCTCTTGGAAATAGCCAAGCGTTACCCACTCGTGGAGCAAGATGCAGCAAGCCTTTTGAAAGTTATTCAGACTGCTTCCTCAGCCTCATGAGTGTGTGCGTGTGTGCGCGTACATGTGCTATTTAATTCTCTGAATGTATGGCAGGAATACATTATTTCCCCGTGAATCACTTTCTCTCTCCTCCTGTCCATCTACTCCACCCCTCAGATCTCTCCTACTTTTGTTGACATGGGAGAAATAAAGCTAACTGTCTGGGGAGCTTGTACAGGTCTTGTGGGTACAGCGTGAGATGAGTTGGTAGCTTCTCAGTACGGTTCCTTGCAGAGATCAGAAAGAAAAGGCAGCCCTACTGCTACTAATTAGATGCCTCCAGGGTAATCACAGCAGAAAAGTCACGGCCCAGAAGCCTCAAAATAGCCTGCTCCCTGGGGTTATTTTCCCAAGTTTGGGCTGAAACACATCGGGAAAGCAGGAGTGGAAGGAAAGAGAGCCCCACTCCTGTCTGGCTTTGCAGCTGGCACATATCTGTGTCCTCTCCCTGCTGCTTCTCCTTTAAGACCACGTTTCTGTGCCTCACTGATGTGTGGAGGACTTGTATCTGGTAGCAATGGGTATAATTAATTCCTTATACAAACAGCTGCTCCATCCTGTTGGAATAATGCGTTTTGCAGTGCTAGGAGATGTGCCGTGCACTGTGACAGCCAGCTCCAGCTCTGGAGGACTCCCCTACAAGTGCTCTGTCCTGAGACGAGGGGGACAGGCAGGGAGAGGTGAAAAGGGATGCATCCCAAGGTCACACTGCAGTAGCCAGGAAGCAAACTCCACCTCATCTCCTGGCGGCCAAGCTGCGGCACTTGGAGGTGGGAACACCCTGTCTCATCTTCTGCAGAAAAGCACCAGGCCAGTCCTCAGTGCCTGTTGCCAGCAACAAATCTCCTTGAACTAATTTTGTAAAGGACAAAACCAACACTGTGAAGAAAAAAAAAAAAAAAAAAAAAAAAGAAGAAAAAAAGAAAACAACAAAGGACCCTTTGCATGTTGTTTCTGGAAGGGCAGCGAGAAGCAGGGCAGCCCTCTCCCACCACATATAGCCCCCAAAAGTGTTATTTCAGAGTGTTATTTCTTGTCTTTTCTTTAACTAAGAAAAGACAAGATCTTCCAGCAAGCACTGGGGTTGATTTACACTTCTGCATGGACGCTGCTGGCTGTGGATGGTGCCTGGCAGAAGCTTATCATGCCCACTCTAAAAATAACAATCTCCAGTGGGCAAGATCTGCTCACTCAGACCCAGCCTTGGTTCTCAAACAGTGGCATGACATTCAAAAGTGTCTGAGAGAGCCTTTGGCAGGTGTGTGATGCTGAATAATCCAGAGAGGTCATGGCAGCAGGGCTTGAAGCAAGTGGCTCCTGCCCATGGTGAAGCCAGTTTTTTTCCCCAAGTCTGAGAGAAGTGGAGGGATGGGGTTTGGGGTTTGCTTTCTGGTTTTTCTTTTCTCTCTTTTTTTTNGTTTTTTTTTTTTGTTTTTTTTTTTTTTTTTTTTTTTTTGTTCTCATAGATCACTCCTTTCCACCCCCTTTTCTGCCCCCCAACCCTTGCCTCCTCTCTGGACTTTATGGTGGTGCCAGAGACCTGCCTGGTGTGGGGGATAATCAGACCTACCCAGTGCTCCCCACCAAGCCTCAGGTCCTTAATTAAACCCATTGCTGTTTCTAGCTGGTTGACCTGAGCTCTGGAGACCCCTGTTTTGCAGAAAGCTCCAGCCTCTTCACCAGCGTGATGCTTCCTCTTTATCCACCCCCTTACATCTGAACCCTGGAAGACAAGCTGGGTTTTGTCTATTCATTTGGCAGATGGTTAGATTCAGATCTTACAGGAGCATAATGCTAGAAGTGGAGTGTGTGTATGTTTGTGCTTGTGTGTGGTGGGGAAAGGATCCCAGATCATTTTCTTCCTCTGTGGCCTTATAACTGCTAGCAGTTTCACACAATCTCTGGTAGGTAGCAAAAATAAAAAAAAAGCTGCCTCCCCCTTCTCTTTTTAATTTCTCCCCCAAGTCTGTGCTGTATATACCAGCAGTGTGGTCTAGGCCAATGCTGAACATTTGTGCCTTGGACAATAGCACAGCCTGGCCTGACTATTATCAGCTGCTGTTTTCTGGTTAGCTTTCCTTTTATTCAAGTGCACAATGCAAGCCTTTATCACCCTTCAGTCATAGTGACTCTTGAGGAATACATCTGGTTTTCTCTTTCAGCAGCTCTGAAAAGGTCAGTCTGTTCATTTCTTATTCGCAGGACACCACATTTTTTTTCTGAGCTGGAAAGACAGGCCTACACCTTTTCATTCCGTCTCGTACATAATTAGACATGGTGTCGCTCTAGAAACCTACCCTTGAAATCCTCCTGAGTAACTCTTTCAGAGACAGAGGAGACGCGGCAAGGGAGCGAGTGAGCGGGGGGGACCACTTCCATCCGGTCTTAAATCTCTTTGTGTGGTCACAAAAGCACTTCCCCAGCATTGCCAGCCTGGCTTTTCCCTCTTCTTCTCCTTCTTCTCCCTCTCCTTTTCTTTCCCCCACCCCCCTTTTCCCTTCCTGACGCTGGCTGGCGCTTTATGAACACACCGTGCATGGCAGAGGCTCTCACAGGGGGGGAAAAAAGAAAAGCCCTCAGCTTATTTGAGCAAGCAAGGTTGCAATCGCTTTCCTTTCCCCGACATCCCACATTCTTCAGGCAGGCCGTAACACAATAACAAGTGTGCCCAAGAGGACAGAGCGTGCAGCAGCTGGTGTCTGACAAATTATCCCGCCCCAGACAGGCAAACGGTGGCTTGAGCTCCAGCCATCCAAGGGATGTGTGCTTTGGTTTCCCCCTCCATGCTGGGTAGGGTGGTCCAAATCCTCTTGGGGTGGGAATCAGCGCTGTCTCCTCGGAGCCAGAGGGTCTCATCCTTGCTGGAGGTCATTTTCCCTTCCCACGCGTCGCTTGTGCATTCCAATGTGAGGAGCACCGGGCGAGGCTGTCACCACAGCCTCTGTGCTGAGGAGGAAAACAGCCTGAGAACTTGGACAGTTCTTCTCCCGAGCAGTGGCTGCCAGTATCACCTGATCTTCTTTGTGCCTGCGCTATTTTTACACGTGTTCGTGGTGACGTGGTCGCAATCCATCAGCGCAGTTTCCTCCAGGTTGAAATTCTCCCCTCTCTTGTCCTTGGCAAACACCACAGGACTCGCAAGCTCGGTGCGGGGCTTCTTCCCAAGCAGGGGCAATCCCTACATTTGAGATTTCTTAAATTAGGTATGAATCTAGAAATCACAGTCACCAGGATTTTTTTTTTTTCCTTCTTTTAGGAATTTCTCCAAGCCAGATCTGAACGTATCTCGAACCCAAACCATCACCAGCTTGCTGTGGTGCTCTCAAGGAGAGCAGGAGGAGGACATGCACAAAGCCAGAGCAGCATCAACGTGGCTGATGCAGATGAGTGCAGAGACATCCCATTTGTACTCCAGCAATTCCAGGGAGATGGGAAATCTCTTCCTGCACACCCCAGCCCAGAGACATCGCCTTGCCCAAAGGACTACACAGCAGAGCGAAAGGAAAAAATTGAGCTTAAAAGAGGAAAATTAATTTGCTGGCACACTACATGAGCTAGCTGTGAGACTAGGAACAGATCTGCCTCCTCCTGCATCTATTTATTGAGTTGCTGGACCATATCTTCTTTAATGGACAGCCCCTCTAATTTGCTTCACATAGAGGACTTGATGTACTGTTCTAGTATGGCAGACGTGTTTAAATATCCACCTTTCTTATTTAAGCGAGTTTCATATTTTAAAGCAAGGGACAGGCTAAAGACGGAGAGAATTTACTTTCTGATATTAAATTTCTTGATTGGTTTAGAACTATATATTATATATATATATATATACACACACATATATATACACACACACATACATATACATTTCAAATTAAAGCCTTCCAAGGCTTTTCAAGATTTACAATCCTTTAGTAGTGAATAATGGCTTTAGGACACAGAAGGAATATTTGAAATCTTTATTAAATTTTCTATATGATAGTTTCTCCTACTAATACAGTCAGACTTTGGGGTTTATCACAGTTTCTATCTAGAATCCTGATTTTCAGGGGTTTAGAACAATGTGGTCTTAAAACCTGCCCACAGCTAAAACACATTTTTGGTCTTATCACACGAGGCTTACAGTAAATTGGAATAGAAATTAGAAAAGTGCAAGAATAGTTATGTCATTTCTGGTTACTTCTTGCAGAAAGCCATAAAAGTTCAGAGTCTTGGCCAGCTGTAAAAGATAATGTTCCTTTCATCTCAGCATTGCCTATCTGACAATTTATGTTTTTTTCATGATGCTGAATTATCACTGCCTGCACATGGGAAGCCACAACGTGCAAAGAGAGAGACCTGGACCCTGGCTGAGAGCCTGGGGTGCAGTCACCCTCACCGTGCTCTTCTGTCCCGAGAAAAGATGGAAAGCAGGTCTTCCTCGAAAAGGCACCTCCCTCTGTAACATCCTGTGGCAGCAAGCCTCACAAGTTTTACACAGAATTTAGCCATTTAACTGTTTGCTGTGTTAGTGTTTTACCAGCACTGGTTTCTCTTGGTTTGTGTTCTTAGGATCAAGCAAGCTATGGTGATTCCCTGTAACAGAATATAAAACTGCCAAACCCTTATAAATTCTTTTTTTTTTAAGCTGTTGTTTTGGTTTTTGTTTTGTGTGGGTTTTGTTTGTTTGTTTGTNACCAAACCCTTATAAATTATTTTTTTTTAAGGTGTTGTTTTTGGTTTTTGTTTTGTTTTGTGTGGGTTTGTTTGTTTGTTTGTTTGTTTTGTTTTGGTTTTGGTTTTTAAAAATTTTTTTCCCATTTTTTAGTTTTTTGGACCATTGGAGATATCTGTCTCCAGGTGCAGCTGTAACAGAAATAACAACAAATGTAATAAATTACGAGACACACCAGTAGAAGCCGATTTAACCACCCATTGCTGAAAGCAGTGGATTATTAACATACCTGCCAATCAATAAAATATTGATGTGATAATTTAAACCCTTATAAAAATAGCCCTCACAATATCTGTTGATGATTTTGCATTAAAATTGTTTTCAATTTGGAAGACGTTGCTGTGACCAGCCTGAAAGATGTCATTAAAATTTTTGAAAAATAATAGCTGGTTTTGTGGTGATCAAACATGTAAGACCAAAAAGATGCGTTTCCACGAGGAGGGGGAGTTTTGTTGAGGATTTGCTAGTCTCAGGACATAAGCAAAAAAAAGTTTATAGTTTCCAATTAACTCTTCTGTCAGGGATGGTCTAACAAATGCATATCTGATTTGGCTCTGAGAAGTTGTTCTTAGCTTTGAAGTGTTTCAAACATCAAGAAAAGTTCTAACAGTGGAAATATTTTCTGCTTTTTTCCAACTGCACCTGGCTTGTCTATTTAAACAGATGACTACAACTGGCAAATGTTGTCTACAGAGAGGTCAGTTTGATACTTCTGGAACTCTTTATTCAAAAAGACTGCTTTTCCTAAGTAATTTCCAGATTTCATTTCAGCTGGAGATGGTTGATGTCAAACCTGCCAGCATTTCTTAGTGAACATGAAGTCCCAGTTTTCCACCAGGTCTCCTACGTAGGCAGACGAGTTTATTCAGACGTGGGCACTGCATTTCCCCTGGCAACCTCGAGCAGTTGTAGGCATTTCTGGCGTGGCAGGTGCCTGAGCAAGCCTCACTCCTGGGTGAGTAGCCACAGCTACAAGGCAGAGGTACTCACCTGAAGCACTCTTTGTGTTTCAGAGAACCCTCTCTTCCCGTGAGAAGCCTTGGAGAGCTTTCGAGCATCCTTGCTCCCAATGTTGCAGAATTTAGAGCCTTGTCTCTGCCTGTCTCTCTCCAGGAAAATGCATGTAAAGGGTGGAAGGAATACCCATTTCCATGTGCAGTGTGTAAATGGGACAGCCATTGACTAGCTGGGCAATTTCATCTTGAAATTTAGGCTGACTTCAAGCGGGGACAGTGAACTCCTCCCTTTGCTGGAGGCCACTTTTTGGTCCTGCTCTTGGTGGACTTCCCTTTTGCACGTCCCTCAGTGGAAGTCCAGAGCTACACCCTCCACCTCCTGCCCATCCCTCCTTTCAAAATAATGTGTGCATGGACATGTGACATGAGGTCACAGGCTACGCCCAGCCTGCCAGCTGTAAATTCCACAACAGCATCAAAAGGGTTTTCTGTTGTTTTAACTTATTTTTCCTCCCATTCTACAAGTCCTGGTGAGACTGATGCTGAACTATTTTATTTTCTTTTTTTTCTCCTCTCCAGAATTATTCATTTGTTACCATTGTAAATGCTGCTGGATTGCTAATTAAATGCTATTTAGAGTTAGAGATGAATGAGACTTTTGTATAATTTTTTTTAAACACCAACATTTTTCAAGTATGTTCACAATCAGAAACGTATCTTCATAATTTGATTCGGAGGAAATGGCAACAAAAGAATTATCTGCAGAGTAGTTTTCAATAATTCATCATTCCATAAACGTGCAGAGCCATCACCTATGTTTAGGGATATGATTTTTTTGTTCTTTTATTGGAATCATATATATGTGTACCCACTGTTAAGCCTACCCGCATGGGTTTGCTGTGCTGTTGGGGTGGCCAGGTGAAGTTCACATGCATGGGGTTTTAGAAAATGTTTTCTCTGTCCACCGAAGGCCATGAAATTCACAAAAGCACTGACTAGTCTGCGGGAATGCCAAACTTCAGGTCCAGTTCTGGCCTGTCTTGAAGACCCTTTCTCTGTCCCGATGAACAGGACAGCAGAGGCGATGCTTTTTTGGCACGTCGACAGCAGAATGCTACATTTTGGGGCTGAACTCATGCACCCCTGTGTACTCCAGAAGATTCTGGTATCAGGGACCACAGCAGTCTTTCTAGTTTTCGCTCCATGGCCATACTCAGAATATGAATGAAGAATTTCTCAGCGTTTGGACCTTTTATTTTTTCCCCAGAAAACTTCCAGGTCCGCCGCCGTGCGGCGAAAGGCGATGAAGAAGTGAGCCCTCGCTGGTCCTGATCACAGGAGGAAGGGCTTGGAAACTCAGGGTGCGAACCAAAAGCAGCCAGCGTGTTCTGTCACTGTCACTGCAGGCTTGATTCACGGCACGGCACCGCTTGATGACAACGGCGGTGGCCTCTTCCACTCCTCTGCGTGTGTCACCCCCGCGCTGCGTCTCGCTGCTCGCTGGGAGCCTAAAGCTTGTCAGGGCAAGCGATATCTCTTGTGCACATGTGTGTGTGGTGCCTGGCAAACAGGGCCCCTGCAGAGAGCTCCAGCAGCACTGCTCTGCAGATGTTACGAGCAGCTCTCTGTGACAAAACGTGAAGGGCTGATCTCGCATCCAGAGATCAGGCGGGCTCAGACCACGTTTCTGGACTCAAACACCCCCGAAGCTCCACGGTGTTGAAAATCCGAGCTCGGCTATACACAGGATGTCCTTAACACCTGGAAAATCCCAGGCTGATGTTGAAACATCTCTTCCCTTGCTGGTGTTTCTACAAGGCGCAGATAACAATGCTACAGGCTGTGAAGACCTCAGCAAGAAGAGACTGAGAGTCTCGGGGTGTGGGTTTTTGTACTCTGAGGGTATACATTAAACAGTTCTTGTTGCTTCTTTGCAGTTCCTTATGCGTTAATCCAGCCATCCCCTATCAGTCTGTGAGGGGAGCTACTCACTTTCTTAGAGCTCAGCATCGTTTGTTTTCCCTATTCCTTGTTCCTATCAGAGGGCAAACACTACCGCTGTCACTTAGAAAAATAGGATTTTGCCTGCTGTGCTTGAGAAATCTTCAGCACCAGTCTGATTGTACAGGTTCCAGGAGCTCCTGTTGTAAGGCTGGGATTCAGCTGACTGATCTATAGCTGCAAAGGTTCACTGCTTTACTGCACCAGCATAAAATGGAAATGTTGTAACATTCTCATCTGTGAAGACTTGCCAAAACAGTTTAGTGTTTCAAAAGCTGCGTACTGAACGAAGACAAGATCTCACTACAAGCTGTGGGAGCTGGGAGAGTTTATGAAGCAGAAAGTATGGGCTAAGGGAGAGATCAGGCTGGTGATAGTTTACTGGCCTTGCAATTCTTTTAAGAGGCACTAATGGTAGTGGACTGCTACAGTTGAAGTAGACCCGGACTCATTTAAGGCAGTACCATGAAATTGGTTGCAATAAAATTATGCATTAAATGTGCATTATGTTTAATAAGACTGTATTGCACTCCCAATGTTTACTCTGTGCCCATTGAGGCTGATCCAATTTTCTAAAGTTCTCCAATTGGTTCGCTATCAGGTTTTCAGCCAGAAGGTCAAATTTCACTTGCTCTTAGTACATGTCTCCATTACTTTGCTAAGGCATTTACACTCCATATTCATTACCTCTTCTTCTTTTTTATCTATCTCCTGTAACTTGACTGCTCCAAAATGCTCCCTGTAGGTGGCATGTTTGACACAAATGAGATCAGTCTTTAATAGATGTCAGCCCAAGAACACACACACACACACACACACGTGTGAACACACACTTGTACAAAAGATGCAAAGAGAAAGAGTAGGGGGGAAGGCTATTTCCAGACCCACATTGGAGGTAATTTTATGTTGCTTCACTCAAGGTGTGTGAGTGACCTCTGTGAAATCACGGGTTTCGGATATGAAACTGGGAACGTAAGTAGAGAGGCTGGAATATGTGTTTAGAGCAGTATGTGATCACGACTATACCAAACTGGGAGCTGGATTGTTTTAATCAGAGGCAATGATAGTTTTAGTGCTCCAAAAAACACATTATTTCCCAACATCTCAGCAAACTCTGTCAGCACTGAGCTCAATGTGGGTAGCACAGGCGAGGAACCAGCAGGCAAACTTTCTTAGGGCTTTGTGTTTCTTCGTAAATGCTTTAGCAGGAAAATACAAGCCTTCTTGTATTCTGTCCTCCTCCGTCAGGAGATCATGTTGAGAGCATTCAGCGTGCCCAACAAGTCTCAGCCAATAACGTGGCATTCATCACTCCAAAACGGACTGTCCCTGTTAGCAAAGCTGGCTGGGCTGCCCAGAAGGAGCCATTGTCCAGGACACTGGGTACTCTGCCTTGGCAGGGAGGCCTGTGCCTTGCCTTCAGCTTGATTAGGTAGGGAAAATGCAGCGGAGGCCCTAAAAACTCTTGCCAGAGCCTCAGATAATGAAGCGCCTGAATCGGCCGGCTGCGAGGTGTGTCCACCCTGCTGTCACCCACGGCCCCGTCTCCAGGCTGGTGCAGATGTGCCCACGTTTGCCATAAAGCTGTCTGCTGGCAGGCCTGGATAGCTCTGCACGCCCCAAACCTGCCCCAGGGTCTGCTGGGGAGCCTGCAGGGCGTGCTGGAGCCATCTGGACACGATGGCTTGGCCACCATGGGAGATCCACACCAGCTGGACACCTCTCCTCACCTGTGTGTCCAGGGGGGACCTCCCTGCATCACCCCAAAACTCATGGGGGCTAGAGCAAAGGCATCCATCGCTTTTGCCCCTTTAGGTAGAGACAGGGCGAAAATTGCTGCCGCCTCTGTGCAGACAGGGCCACATTTTGGTGCCACTCTTCTGCAGACTTCTCAGTTATTATGTGGAATTACCAGTCTGTAGGTCCAGCAGCATCATTTGCTGCTGGGAGAAATATTGATACTGTTTTTCGAGTTTAAAATGCCTTATTTTCACAAGATACTGAGCATCTCACCTGAGTCTCTGGGAGATAACAGAAGTTTCCTAGGGAGCATGGCATAACAGCAGCACGACTAGAGGAATTCAGTCTTCAAGTCTCCCAGTGAAGCGTTTTCTCCCCACATGTGCCCCAAGAGGTGTATGGAAACTAGTGTGCTTACTTAAACACCCTGCAGCCCAAAGAAAAAGGATTGGCTTCCCAATGCAGTTGGAGTTTAAAACACCACAGAATCCAAACCAGGACTTGAGATTTAAACTTTTGAGATTTTAAATTTTGAGATTTAAATCATTTGATACTGAGCATCTCACCTGTTTTATGAAAGCGTTTTGGGTGTTGTGAGGTGGATCCCAAAACTGGTGGTCTCCCAAGGGCATTGCTTTCAAAAATCCTCAGGGAAACTTTGCTGCCCACCTCTCAAAAAGGGAACAACGGGTTTCCTGAACACCATTTTCCACTGTGGTGGCCCTGATAGAACATTTACAGGGGTTTACACGTGCAGCTCTGGGCCTCAGCCCTCCTGTAGTGCTGCTGCTTGGGGTTCACACTCGCCGCTGGTCGTGGGGAGGACCAAGAGGCTGAGCAGGAGGTCTACCTGCCCCTGAGCTGCCCCAGCCTCTGCAGTGTGTCTTCAGCCCCTGTGTGACACAAGTGGGTCCCCAGTCCCTCCAGATGGCCCAGAATAACCTTTGGCAGAGGACTGGGGCAAACAGCTGAGGCGGCGGCTGCCCTGGCTAAATCCATCTGCAGGCATGAGTCAGAGCCCTAAATCCATGTGCTTCTAGTCCCCACCTGCCCTGCACTTGTCCTTTCATTTTTTTCCTCAAACCCTGAGCAGCGGGCCTGTTTTCTCCTGGCTCTCTGTCCAGGCTCTCGTGCAGTGCTCATCTTATCTTGGTCAGGATATCACGTTGCTGCAGAAGGTAGAGCTGCTGTCGACTGACCCCATGCCTGTCCCAAAGGTCTCACCATGGAGGGACGGGGTCAGAGGGCCCTGAGGAAGAAAAAGGACAGCTGTTCCTCTGGCTGCACTGGGAATCCTGGAGGAGATGTGCCCAGTTAAGGTGGCACCTCTTGAGAGTCTTCCCACTCTCAGGCAGCCAAAGGGTCTTGGCTTCACCCAGGTTTCCTCAGTGGACATTGGTTTTTTGGATGTAGGTATTCCCCACTCAGGAGGATGTGTTCACAAGCACGTGTAATTATTTTGCTTGGCTTTTCCTCTGGGATGCACTTTTCTGCTTCATCCCAGCTATCTGTATTTGATACTGCTAAACTGAGGCTGAGGGATTGAGGAAGGACTAAACCTNTTGTGGTGATCTTTGATTTTTTTTCTTTCCTTTGTCTTTTTCTGATTTACTTTTGCACCATTGTGTTCCACCAGAAGAGTGGGCTGTGGAACATGTTTGCGTGATGAGAGATGCTCCACACTATTATATTCCATGATCTACATAAAATTTTATAATTTACATACAGTTGGTAGAAGGCCAGTGTAGTCATGAAAGCACAGCTGATATATCCTTTTGATTAAAACTCCTTTATCAAATAATAGTTGCTCACAGGAAAAAAAAAAAAAAGATAACAGGATCTGGCCTCCTGTATACCAAATACAGATTTGGATCTCAATGATTTATGGTTTGGGGCTATTTTTAAAAATAATATATATAATTTGCCACAGTCATGCCAGTCAACCTTAAATTCTTCCACTGTCCTGTGCAGGAGAAAGTGAATGTTAACTCCACGGAAAGGAAGTTGCTGGTGACTTGCATGGAGCCAGATTTACTGTAGGAACCCACAACGTCCTTCAGTGCAACCATCAAAGCAGAGGCAGCAAGACACCAAGACATACAGCCTTCAGTTCAAAGGACAATAAAGCCCTGTTTCAGCACAGCACAAGCACACTCATTTCAACCTGAGTCAGTGTGAGGCTGTAATCCAGGAAGGTGCTTACACACATGCCTGCCTGTAAATAAATGCTTAATCCCATTGGAATCAACTGGGCCCCAGCTCAGCTTGAGCTTTCTTTGCTGTGCTGAACTTAAACGTACTCAGTGAAGGGAAAATTGCTCACAGCACCCTCATCTTTAACAAGCGTGATGGAAANTTGAGAGTCTTCCCACTCTCAGGAAGCCAAAGGGTCTTGGCTTCACCCAGGTTTCCTCAGTGGACATTGGTTTTTTGGATGTAGGTATTCCCCACTCAGGAGGATGTGTTCACAAGCACGTGTAATTATTTTGCTTGGCTTTTCCTCTGGGATGTACTTTTCTGCTTCATCCCAGCTATCTGTATTTGATACTGCTAAACTGAGGCTGAGGGATTGAGGAAGGACTAAACCTCACTGGTGTCTTCTAGCCAGAGACTTACAAAAAAAAATGGGTACAGTTTTGATTTTGGTAAATTAGATTACATTGCTGAGAACAACAAAGGAAGGCAGCCTCAGCTATCTGGTTTCCATGCATAGGAAAGAACAACCTAATCCTTTTCTCCCTGAAATCAGCAGATGGGATCTCACTGAACCCAGTCTGCATTGTGTCAGGCTGCAAATAAATGCTTCTTATTCTGGTGTTACATTTCATTATTACTATTATTATTATTATTATTATTATTATTATTATTATTATTATTATTATTATTATTATTATTATTATTATTATTATTATTATTATTACTGCTACTATTGTGGTGATCTTTGAATTTTTTTCTTTCCTTTGTCTTTTTCTGATTTACTTTTGCACCATTGTGTTCCACCAGAAGAGTGGGCTGTGGAACATGTTTGTGTGATGAGAGATGCTCCACACTATTATATTCCATGATCTACATATAATTTTATAATTTACATACAGTTGGTAGAAGGCCAGTGTAGTCATGAAAGCACAGCTGATATATCCTTTTGATTAAAACTCCTTTATCAAATAATAGTTGCTCACAGGAAAAAAAAAAAAAAGATAACAGGATCTGGCCTCCTGTATACCAAATACAGATTTGGATCTCAATGATTTATGGTTTGGGGCTATTTTTAAAAATAATATATATAATTTGCCACAATCATGCCAGTCAACCTTAAATTCTTCCACTGTCCTGTGCAGGAGAAAGTGAATGTTAACTCCACGGAAAGGAAGTTGCTGGTGACTTGCATGGAGCCAGATTTACTGTAGGAACCCGCAACGTCCTTCAGTGCAACCATCAAAGCAGAGGCAGCAAGACACCAAGACATACAGCCTTCAGTTCAAAGGACAATAAAGCCCTGTTTCAGCACAGCACAAGCACACTCATTTCAACCTGAGTCAGTGTGAGGCTGTAATCCAGGAAGGTGCTTACACACATGCCTGCCTGTAAATAAATGCTTAATCCCATTGGAATCAACTGGGCCCCAGCTCAGCTTGAGCTTTCTTTGCTGTGCTGAACTTAAACGTACTCAGTGAAGGGAAAATTGCTCACAGCACCCTCATCTTTAACAAGCGTGATGGAAAAAGTTTGCAGTGAAATCAGCAGGATTTCAGCTAATGTGATTAAGTGCCTTTTGGAATCCAGATTTCTGCAAACCCAGGCCCGTGGATGCCGTTCAAAGCCTGCTGAGGGCAGTGGGTGCTGGACCAGACCCTGAATGCAACTGGGTTTTCTCACACCCCTGCAACTTCAAAAACAAAAAAAGAAAAAAAAAAAGAAAAAAAAAAGACTGAAAATATTTGAGGAGGAAAGGGTAATCAAGGGTGTGTTTTATTGCTTCACCACCTTTCAGAAAAACAGCTGGTGAATGAAACAACTGAGGTTATGAGAAAGTAGCTGGTTCCAAATGATTGTTTTATTTCTCTTCTCTGAACAACCTGCAGGCTGCTAGCTCTGGTTTCTGCTCTCCCCAGAACTAACTGAGATCAACAGGCTGAGGATCATGTGAAGAGCAGAGATTATGCAGGAATAAGCTGTTCTCTCGCTCCTTCCAGCCCTGCTCTTTTCTGTGTTCCCTGTTGAAATATAAGGTTCCTTCTCCTTGTGTTTAAAGAGAAGGATCTTTGTGTCTGATTAAAACTAAATAGAAACTGGAGGACTAGATGTTGTCTGTGGCTCTTACCCATATGTCCTATAAACCTCTGGCAAGCATGTGAAGAGTTCTCCAAACTGACAGTGCACACAATGTCCAAATCTAATTTGAACTGCATGGTGCAGCTTCAGCTTTCAATCACACAGCACTTCCTCTAAAACACTGTCTGCAGCTACATTTCCAAATTGGGACATTTTTGAAATTGCTCATCATGCAGCTCCCTCAATAGACCAACATATGTTTCAGCAGAATCAACAGGCTGACAAACTCCAGGCCACTGAGAATTTTATGTATCAGGGAGCGCGTGTCGCACATGAATCAAAGTGCATGTCATGCTCCGGGACTCGGTTGTGTGTACATCTAGAAACATTTTCCAGCAATGGTTATTAATTATTGAGGTGCTGTAAACAAGTCACCCTTCCTCACGCATCTCGTTTCAGCTCTGTGAAGCAACAGAGAGCTCATGCCAAAATGACACAGTCAACCCGGAAAAGGCTCACCCCACCTGCTTCACTCCAAGCGCTGTGAATGATCTTATTGTGCTTGGTGGCACATGCTTGTTAAAATTAAGGACTGTTGTCAGTTTTTTGTGGGATTGACATGTGAAACGCTTGGAGAAGCCAGGGTGGGGGTGGGAGGGTGGAGGAGACCAGTCATCTGCATGTTACAAAGGAGAGGAGTTCCAAAGGTCTGGGGATCAGTTCCCATTTCCATCTGAGGTTTGGCCCTGTGGGCTTTGCTCAGTGTCTCAGCAGTGAGGACATTCCTCATGACTGACCTCTGGGAAGTGCTCAGAGACAAGGGCTGATGAGCATTATTTAAAAAAAAAAAAAAAAGGCTATAAATAATAAATAAAAAGTTTCCTTCTGCTGACTAGTACTTGTTGTCCTCTATCTTTTACCACATCAGAAATGCACAATTCAACCACTCCACAAAAACACTGAGGTAAAAATTTGGTTTCCACCTGGATTTGGAAAAATATGTTGTAAACAGGGAGTTGGAAAAAAAGCAACCTGTGAAATGAAGACTTTTTCTGAGATGGTAACTCATTTCTGCTTCATCACTGCTTGCATCAAAACAATCTTTTACATGGCTAGTTGATTTTCTTCATGCAAGGCTTTATTCTGCCTTCAGTTGGGCGTTAATTTTAAGACAAAATCGTGGTTTTGTTTGTTTTTCTGTTAGAGAATGGCTCCCAGAGCAAGTGGCAAGTTGTGGAGATGGTGAGTTTTCATTTCACTTTCTTCTTGAGGGACATCTATGAAATACTTACTGATGTCTGTCACAGATGAACTATCAGAGATTGTATCATGGAGAGCAACTCCTCTGCCAGACAGATCTTCTATCTGAATAGAGCTGAATGCCTTCATTTCCCACACAGTCAAAAAAAAAGAAAAGTTGATTTTGTTTTTGTTTTTTTTTTTTAAATAAAGGGGATCTATTGGGAGAGTGAATTAACAGCTGCATTTGGAATTTTGTTGCTATAATTTCATTTCCTCTCTGCTGATGGATGGTCCTTTCACCATTTTGAAAAGCAGTGGTTCACCTGAGCTGTGTATTGCAGACCTCAGAAGGTGGAAACCGGGAATCTCAGGTCCTGGTTTGGATTCTGTGGTGTTTTAAACTCCAACTGCATTGGGAAGCCAATCCTTTTTCTTTGGGCTGCAGGGTGTTTAAGTAAGCACACTAGTTTCCATACACCTCTTGGGGCACATGTGGGGAGAAAACGCTTCACTGGGAGACTTGAAGACTGAATTCCTCTAGTCGTGCTGCTGTTATGCCATGCTCCCTAGGAAACTTCTGTTATCTCCCAGAGACTCAGCTTCCCCATTTGAAAATTTCAATATTTATATCAGTCTCTTACTGTAGGGACTTTAAAGTGATGCCATGGAAAAGCTACAGTTATTTTATGTGTGTATCACATACAAACAAACAAAAAATTAGTGACACCTCCCAAAGGCATTGCTTAATCTAGTGACACGTGTGCACCAACATGCCAAGTTGGATATCCCTAAAACTTTTCCTCCTCTGACTCTTGTTTCCAGAAATTGTCCTCCTGTCACTACCACGGAGAGGAGGAGACAGAAAGTTCCAGGAGGAGGGCTCACCACGAGGATGAGCTCATCTTCCTAAGGTGTTTATCCAACCTTTCTTTCTGGTTAGGAAAATTTCCGAGCTGTGCTTAGGAAGGCCAACTCCCTCTCCTTGGGTAGCCTTCTCAAATGTTTGGCTTTTGTTACTGGCGTGTTACTTCAGGTCAGCTGCAGCAATCTAGAGCAGGTCCTGCTGTCGGTGTGGTGGAGACGAGCGTGAAGAAATGTTTTCTGCTGCTGGAAAACAGAATGTCCACAGAACGAAACGCTGTTCTCCACGTTCTGAGCAGTGGGAGATGAGAATGTCTGGAACTGTGCAGGGACTTTCAGTCCTTGGGCTTTGGTCGGGGGAACCTGGCTGGGGTTTGGCTTCTCCAGTGCTCCAGTTGGCACAGCACTGTAGCCACGCACGGGGGAATATGTACCCAGCAAGTAGTCCTTCACATAATGGATATAAATATGATTCTTGGAATTTACCAAACAATAGGCAAGAGCAGTATTCCCAACAGGCTGGAGGGGAGCAGTTAAGTATGAAGGAAACACCTGCAGAAGTGGGTATCCATTGTTTCCTTTTGATGTTTATCACTGTGCCTAAATCTGGAAAGAATAGGCTTTTGGCCTTCAAAAACAATTTCCTTCCTAGCCTTTATTGCCTGGAGGAATCTGTCCTTCTCAAGCATTCCTGTTTTGGAGACAGGGAAAATTATCTCTCTGCCTGGGTGAAATTTCATCTCCGGCTCCCCTCAGGACTGAGCAGGTAAATTTTGTGGATCAGGTCACTCCAAAGGAAGGGCTGTGGTGAGTGACACTGGCGAGGTGCCTCTCGTGGTGGCACATTGATTCACCAGGACAGCGGGGCAGCAGCAGCCCCAGCAGGAAGGCGTGGAGGTGGATGAAGATTGGGACCAGGCAGAGGCTGCCACGTGAAGGTTTCCAGACCAGGGGCTTGACAGGCACAGTCCCATCCTCCAGCGTTTCTTTAGCACTCTGACGGATGAAAACCACCAGGAAACAAAGGGACAGGCCAACCCTCATGCATTTTTGATCAGCAGAAGGGCCTGACCCCCTCATGGTGCGAGGTCATGGGCAGGCCCTCCCTCTGCCTTGTCACCTTTGGAGACAGAAAGCATGTCCCCATGCCAGCCACCTCTGCAAGGCCCTAAATGCTCACACAGCTGCAGGAGTCCAGCTCTGCCTGCTCTCCCTGCTGCCCAGTCCCACTGCTGCTCTGGCTGCCTGAGATTTGTCTTCTCTTTATAGCACCTTTTATTATTCTTTTGACAGGCCTTGAATAGTGACGATGAGGAGGCAGGGGCAGCCGTCCAGTGCTCCCAGTGGTGCTGTTCATCTGCACGGTTGTTTTTTCTCAAGCTGCCAGCTGGTCCTGACACTCTGCTTGTTTTCTCCCCCCTCAGGAGGCATTCTTTTGGTGGGAGCCACCTTGCTGACATTTAAATGGAGCAGAGTGCTGCCGAGCTGCCTTCTCCTCCTCTTCCACAGGAGCTGTGCTGCCAGCTTTCTCTTTGGCCGTACCCCACCACTCCTCACCTGGCTCCTCTGCATACACAGCAACCCAGATGCTTTTAGCCTCTCTTCTCACCCCTTCCTCATCCAATATCTTCCTTCTTTCCAATCTTCTGCTCAAAGACTCTGGAAAGAAACTCTTGGTTCTCTTCTCCTTTGCGCTGATAGAAGCAGGAGAAGGGCAGAAAATGGATGTAAACAGGGCAGGATATCTCAGCAAGGCTCTGCACATGGCTGTAGTTCTCTCCCTTCTGCACCTTCAGCCCCTTACGGTTTATTTAGGCTGCCCCAAACCACAGAGGATGGCAGCCATGTGCACAGTGTGTGGCTGACAGATCTCAGCTCACCCTGCCTACACTGCGAATCAGTCGCTGCAGCCATCCCATGGTCATTTGTGCCCTGCACTGGATAATTGTCTCAGGCATGGTGCTGTGTTCATACTTTCTCAACGTCTCACAGGCTTCACAAAGCTTGGGCAGTGCAAGCCTGTGGCTGTTTGCAGTGTTCTCCATGGATGTGGCCAAAGTGATGCCTTTTTCCGGACAAGGATCACAAAAGCACGCAGGTTTGGTGGCCATACACCTCCCACCAAGCGCCACAGCACATATTTGCCCTCCAGACTTCAGAATTCCTCCCGTGCTGTTGTTTAACGTGGTGGAAACCTCTAAGTTGTTGAGATAGCCAGGAGGGCACCAGTCACACCCACAGACCAAGAAGGGCTGTCTGAGAAGAGGGGATGTGGCTGGGAGGCAGGGCCAGGGGATCACAGCTGGTGTGTGATGAAGGCCGTGTTCCTGCTATGGCTTTTCCACCTGGCCTCCTCTGCTGGTCCCCCTCATCACCACTGGACAGCTGCTTTCAGTGACCAGGAGTGGGTTTATTGATAAACTCAAACCAGAAGAAAGAAATAAGCTCTTCATCTCTTTCAGGATCGTTCATCTTGCAGTGGATATGTATGGTGGTGAATTAGTGCGACACGCTGTATATTAGATATATTTCATATTATGTATTGGAATATGTTTCATATGTCACGTTGGTTGGGTTTTTTTTTCCCTGCATGTTCTGGCCTCGGTTACCACAGCGCACCGTGGTGACAACAGGTTTGCTGATGCCACCTGTGATCAGCATGGCTGAGCAGCCATCAGAAAGCACCAGCCAGAGCAGGTCAGAATGTGCCTCACCCCTCCCCAGGTTTATTTACAGTAGCAGCATAAATCCATATGAGGCAGCACGAGGCTGTCATCCCATTCAGCCTGTAACAACCACCCGAAAACTAAATCCATCCCCCTGCTGCTGTGGCAAATCAGCCCGAGAAGCCTCCGAGGCTCCCTCTCTTCATCAGGATATCGAGGAGGTATTCATGCAGCTGCATCTGAGTTTGCAGTGCGCAGCAAGTCAACCAGGAAAACACACGAGGCCGCCACACCTGGAAGAACAGGTTGGTCAACAACACGAATCTGTAAGTATTTTTGGATTGGTCCTAAATGATATGCAACTTTTTCCCGGCATTTGTTGTGTCTGCTCGTGGGGTAAACACCAGCGTGCCACTGTGGCATCTTTAGGTGTTTACGCAGCCAGCAGAGTAGGAATCCTTGAAAATTTCAACCTCTGGTGTTTTTAAATACCTACTCACAACGGCCTAAATCTCTTGACATACGCTGTGGCTTGCCAATGCATCCTTTTGATGTTATTTGTATCTCAGCATCACCAGCAGACCCCAACCACAGTTGATTCCCACTGAGTTCATCCCCGGATTTATCGTGAGAGAATCCAGCACCAAGACCTTCCTCTAAGGACACAGGTGAGAAAGCTGATGAGATGTGCCTGGCTCTGCATTTTACGCTGGCCACAGAGCACTGACTTCGTCCTGAGCACCAGGGTGACAGAGGTTTCAATTTCTAAGCATTTTCCTTGGGCCTTTAATTTCCGTGAGTTTCGTCAGGCTGGAGCAGTTGTCTTGCTTCCTCCCTGTCTCCTCCCTGAGTCTTCTGAGAAGACTTTTAAGTCACTAATCAATGCAGCCACAGGAGCACTTCCCCAAAGAGCAGCAGTGCTGAGATTAGATCAGTGCAGAGCAATGCAGTTGCAACTGGAACAGGGCCTTCTGCACTTACCAGCACTAAAAAAAAATTAAAAAAAACCAAACAAAAAAACCTCTTGGGATGCAATAATCTGAAAGTGAAGATGACGCAGGTCAGTGGCTGGTTTGCAAGCTGTTCATGTGGTCTTTCTGCAGCCAGATCCAGAAAGCCTGAATCGGGTCTCATTATGCTTTGCACTCCAGAAGATGCACTGGAAGAAGAGGGAAGAAATCCTCTCAGCCATACGTCTTTTGACTCAGCCGAGATCAACTTTTTACTGAAAGGTACCACTTGTGAAGAAAGTAAAGGACATGGAGATTACTATAAATTTTCTTGATGTAGAGGGAGACTGGAACATAGGTCAGGCTTACGATATTCTGGTGCAAGTCGTGTAAAAGTGACCCAACAATTCTCATTTAACCTCTTTCATCTGAAACTTGCTACCTATCCTGGCTTATTCTCTTTCACCACTCTCCTACAAACACCTCATCTCCTCTACGGTGTTCCAGCAGATAAAGTTGCTCTCTTTCATTCCTACCACTGTCCCAGAAAAACTCCCAAATGGACATAGCCATGCTGACACTGAACAGCTTTTTCTGGTTTTGCCCTCATCCTTTGAAGGTGTGATGCAATCAGACTAACAGGGTAACTCTTCCTCTTTCTCTCTGTGCTAGGGAGTGACAACAGCACAGGGTCTGTAGCCTCAAGGAATTGTCACTGCATCAAATCCTCATGGTCAGAGTTGGGCTAGAGCTCAAAACAGCCAGCTGAACAAAGGCACAGAGTGTCAGGTCAGCAGCATTTCTGAATTAAATACATGACATCCATCAGAAACGTTTGTTTGTCTCTAAGTGACAACTGGTTAAGTTTCTCTCCGTTTGTCACTTTGGTTGTCTACCTACAGAACATCTGAAGGTTCTAGAAGGTTTATCCTTCACCTTTTTTTCACATTACAACAGTACCTTGAATTTTTGAGCAATTTTGTCTTTGTTTTTTAGTGTTTGCTAACCCCTGTACCCTACTCCCCTTTTGCACACCCTTTCAGAACAAAATATAAGCCTTTTTATTCACTTAGCTTTTCACAACAAGGGAAAAAAAGATTATTTTTTTCACAACGGACATTAGTGATCGTGTAAAAACTCTTTATTAGTCTAGATTAATCCACCACTCAGGTAGTTTTAAGCAAGCCTCAGCTGGCCTCATAATGATTACAATGAAACAGCAGGCCTTGCAAACCTCGTAAGAGTTGCAATTAAGGATTCCTGAGAGATACAAGCTGATATTCCTCTGTTGGCTTCTTGGGCATTTCCCCAGATTTATTGGGTTTTATGATCATATACGCAAGCTGTGATTATGCTTTTAAAAAATAAATTAAAGGAATTAAAATTCAACATGTTGAAAATCCTGGAAATAAATAGTAAAAATGATGAGTGTTCTGGCTCGGCTCACAGCGAGCACTAAGGTTTTCCTTCTGCCACTCGAGCAGTGCACGGTTCAGAATCTTCCACTTCTCCATCTATGGCTGTACAAAGAAATGATGCTTGGCCATATTCCAGGTCTCAGGGAGCTCAGCAGTTTTGTGCAGGATATGTCAAGTTAAGGGAAATTTGGTAGGGGCTGGAAGCTCGGTAGGAAGGGAGGCAGCAGTTGTTTGAGCCTCTCTTGCGCCGTAAAGCACAGCGCAGACGTACACAACACCACGGTGAAGCAGCTCAGCTTTGTCTCAGCCAGCTGACTGTATTTACGGGGTGCTTTGTCAGAGGGAATCGTTCACTGGGCTCCAGCCAGAGGAGCTGCACCACGAAAAAGGCTGAGAGCCCCGGGGGGACCTGCACCGGGCAGCCAGAGCTGCGTCCATCATCAGTTCTGCGCGGCCCCACCTCTGGAAGGGGAGGCTGGGGTGCTGCAGGTGTGGCTGTGAGTGCAGCCTGGGGCGGGCAGATTTGCCCACCCCACTCCAGCTTGGTCCAGACTCACAGCTGGCCATTGTCCAGCCTCAGCAGAGCGCTGGAACACCCCCTGTTTTGGGTTGCATTCACGGGGAAATGGGCCTGGCACCGGGGTGAGCGCCTTGTCCTCACGATTTCTGGATCCCTTTAAGACCGTGGCAAGAGGTTTGCTGCTGGGTGACAGCAGAGGCAGAGTGATTACACGTCCCTCAAAAAGCTGAGGGAGGCTTCCAGAACAAGGTTGGCTCAGAAGAGCCATCCTACCTGCTGTATGAACATGCCCAGAGGCAACCAAGCGCAGTTATTTTGGGATTTAGAACTGTTAGAATTCAACAGTGAAACCACTTTTCTCTGTTTTAGTCACTTGTCATGGTGACTTTTGTAGGTTATGACAAAATAGGAACATGTATTAATGGAAACAAAGAACTTACACTCTTTTTTTCAAATATAGGGGTTTTTTTTCTCCTCAGGCAGCAATTTCTACCTGATTACAATATTCACCAGTTTGTAACTATTTCATTTAATAACCCCCCACCCTCTTTTTCAAAAGTTGTTTTAGCTGAGCTTTATAAGCTTTATTGCTCAATGAAACTTAGTTTACAAGGTATGTGACTGGAAGTCATTCTTCAAATCCCAATTAAAATACATATATAGTTTGGTATTTTTTAATTATCTCAATGTAAAACAAAACGGAGCATTTATAACTTTCAGACGGATTCTTGAGGGTTTATAACTTTGATCTAAAAATGAAATTGCACTCCTACCATTTTCTTAAACAAAAACAAAACAAAACAAAACAAAAAAATTGGCTAAAACCCAGCAAAACATTGTGATTTTAAAACTGATTATGGCAGGTACGCAGTAAATTTTGTCCACACGTTTTATAAGGATTTTTACTGGCAGGGATCCCAGCCATGGCACCACATCAAAATCTATAATCGGTTCACAGGTGCTGATCCATTCCCCTACTCATACTTCACTCAGAAGACTACTGGTAGTCCGTGGCGTCCAGGGCTGGACTCTGCTGTCGTGCCCAATGGTGCAAATCCACAGACAGTTCAATTAAAGCCTGCAGATGGTTTCTTCTGCCAGGAAACAAAAACACCCGAAGCTGCCGCCCTCGCTTCCCCTCAGATGCTGTCCCTCGGTGGGACGGGCTCTGGTGGCACAGGGAGCCCCACGTGCTGCATCTCCTCCCCACGAAAGACAGAAAACAGCCCTTGAAAACAGGATTTCTTCCCCCAGCGAGTGCCAGAAGCGAGGCTGGCAGATGTGGTGGATCCAGAGCTGAGCATCGGATGCACGCGAGGCACCGGCGAGTTTGGGGTGAAGCCAGAGCAGACTGGGGGAGAGAGGGGAAGAAATGGAGAGCTGCCTGCTGGACCAAGCACAGGCTCTCCCAGCAGACAGGCAACGAGCATCGGGAGGAAACGCAGCCCATTCAAGGGTTTTTAATAGCCAGCTCCCCAACTGGCTGTAATTTTAGCAGGCAGTTTAACTAGGCTGGACTGAGCTTTTTTCCAACACAGCCCTGTACAAAGAAAGCTGGAGAAATCCCTTTGCCTGCCCAAGGCCAGATGAGAAGCACATTTCTCAAGGAGGCTTTTACAGCGACAAAAATGAGACCCAATACTACAATTACCACCTCAAGCCCTGTGTGTATCCTTCTGTTGCTAGCATGCATTTTCCCCACCTCTTAGCCTCCTGTATCTGAATATGCTCTTATATCATGCGTGCAGCAGCTTTTAGTTTCATTCTGGTCACATTCCTTTCAGGAAGGTATTTTTGGGAAATAAATACAATTTCAGTCAAGGCTGGACTATGGGATACACATATTTCCCCATTTTGCAAGGGTAATTTTATTGCACCATAATCCTGCTTTGCCTGAAGAGGAGATCTGTTACCTCAAAGCCTGTTTGGAGTAAACCAAAATCTTCTGAGCATTGTTCAGAGTTTTGGCTTCAAATTAAATGTCTGAGAACAGCCCTCTGTGGGTCAGACTGTCCCCTCCTTATCCAGCTTCATTCTGGTGAGCTGGCACACCCATTTAAATCAGGGGAATCTAGAGGTGAGCAGATTGTTAGTGTTTTGGTCTTTGCTGTAGACCCACAGCAAAGGTGGGAGGAAAAGGCATTTGGGAGAGATGCTTGTCTATGAATGGGACCAGTGGAAGGGTGCTGGAAGTCCCAGCTCCTCTTGCAATAGGGACAAAGGGTATAAAACTCACAGCCTGCTCGTCCTCTGGTGGCCCCTCGCTTCATGACTCACCTCACGAGCTCAGAAGTTTCCAGGTTCTCTAGAATGTGACTTGGTTTGTCAGCAGGCCTAAAGCTGGTGCCATTAGCCAACATCTAAACCACCATCCCAAATCTCCTTGGCCCACGTCGATTAAACACTTCCCTGCTGCAAGTTTAATCATGCCAGGGTCTCGGCATGGAATCAGGGCTAAAGGTGACCAACTTTTTCTCCGTGCTGTCCTGCTCCTCCTCCTTTTCTCACAGCAGCCAAGTGTCAGCACATTACATCATCAAGCCCCTGAATTTCCCCTGCTCTTGTCATGTTTAAACTCGATTGTCTAACACTCGCCTCTCGCGCCGTTGCCTCCAAGCTCTTGCAGTCAGCAAACCCACTGCTGACAGATGGTGGGGAAAAGTGGGTTGAGCTGGACAGCTTCCAAGAACTATGTCTAGCCACATGATATGTAAAACACAGGCTCTCATTTAAAATCTGGTCCATTTTTGTTTCTGTTGATCTTTTAGAACTATTTTTATTTTGGGGGAGAGTTATTTTCTGTTGGGGATCTTTGTTTGCTTGTTTGGGCCAATGACAAGAGCGTACTTTCTGGCTTCTATGCCCTGCTTTTGGCAGTTTCTGAACTACCAGACAGGAAATTCTCCAAAGTACTGCAGCTGATAATTGGCCCCTTTTACTGGAGCAGAGATAAATTGGAGTGGTTTTCTCAGGTCCTTCCCTTCATATGGAGAAACCCACACTAATTCATATAAAAATCTTCAGCCCAGAAATCCTCAGCAAGGGCCACTGACTGATGAAATCTCTGTCAGCCGATGATCTGACCACTGTAAAGACAGCTTCTGGAGTTGCAGCTTATTAGTTCTCTTTTTTTTTCCCTAAATATTTCCCTCTGAACAGTGTAATACATCAAACGGTTTCCAGTAAAACCTCTGAAAAGGCAACATCACTCCAACAGAAGGATGTGACTTTCCATCACGCCTCGAAAAATATTTATGAGATGATTTCGTATTTGTTTACTTATTTGTTCGAAAACATTTTTTTCCTTTCCCAAGTTAAAATTAAGACATGTATCATGAAATGTCACAGCTCATTTTCATGGAGGACCTAAGGCTAGGAAGGAATGCAAGCATGGTAGAATATTATATTTGCTACACTTTCATGTTTTTAAAAGATCATCTCAACCCTCAAGATGAACATATAAAATAACAAAAAAAGCCCTGAATACATTACTAATACAGTATCATGTTGGAAAAAATCTTGAATGATCCCTTAGCATCCTTTTCAGCCAGCTTTATTTTTCACCTGGGACAGGATGTGAAAAGGACAACCCCACTTTTACTTGTTCCTGTGTATCTAATCAGGCATTTGGATTGCCTCAGTGGGAATGGGGACCACAGGTGAAAGCAAATATCGGAAATTTTGTTCCAAAAATTGGAAGTATTGTTCCTAAACAAGAGTGTAATGGGTGAGGCATTGTGTTACATAAATGATGTATCTTGTGGTAAAAATGGGCATTTACTGTAGGGTTGTGTGCTGCTGTACGGATATCAAGCCATAATGACTGGTATTAATTAATTGCATTAACAGATAACGCCAGTTTCAAGGTTCCTTCCAAAACAGCTGGAACTTGATCCTGGGAACTTTTCTGCACCATCCAAGCACAGCAGAAAAGTCCTAACTCCTAATTATGAAATGCCTACATCACATAAAAGCAAAAGCAGACCAGGACATAATCAGGAAAAAAAAAATTTGCAGAGATGTATTTCCTTGGGTTTTTATGCGAGTGGTTGGAATGTTGTCATATATAATTTTAGAGATATTTCTCAATGAATAAAGAGCTTACTTAAAAGTTTCTTTAAAAAGAATTCCAAACACCCCATTTTTAGCGAAGTTTTTAATGCCTAAGATTCAAATTACGGTGCTTCCATAAAAATGAAAAATAAATTAAAAATTAATATATTTTTCAAAAATGTTGTCATCATGATTTAGAGAGAAAAAGTGGAAGTCCTAAGGAACTTAGAAAGAATCTCTAAAAATATTTTCAGAAATACTCTTTTCAGAAAATTCTAAGCCTATTTGGGCACCACAATTGTCCATTCTGTGAATGAATATTGGGTTTGTAACATTCACAACTGTCATCTTCTACATATGCAAAAAACACCATGTCATGAAAAAAAATGCATCATTTTAGAGTTTAAATATATGCAGAACTGTATTGTGCATACTCTCACATTTAAAGCCTTACTGGCCCTGGGTTGGGTCCTGAGAAATATTCAGATTGATTGAGAGCTGCTTTCAGAGGACTTTCCAAACTTAGAGGAAAAAAAATAGGAAAGCAATGACAATCTGAATCTGCTTTCAAATTGTTAGTTTAACCACAGATATGGTGCAAGGAAAGTCATAAAGCTGAATATATTTCCTCTGTGTGGTGATAAGGTCTGTGTGATAATTCAGAGAGCTGTACAATAGTAGGATGCATTCAGGACTTGGAAATATAAAGAGATATGGACATTTAATTTTTTTTTTAATGTCTTGGTTTATTTTCCTTCCCTGGTTTGCAAAAAGATGCAGTTTTATTTGCAGTGAATTATATATTTAAATATAACATATTGGTGACATTTTGATTCAATATAAGTTCCAGAATTCTGTTGTAAAGCTGAGCTATTAGAACAAGAAAAGAAAGATTGGCTTGAGACAAAAGCCAGACGAGGACTTTACCTTTCTTTATATTTTCCCCCTCTTTCTTGCCCTCTGTATGCTTTAGGTCCCTCAGATTGTCATCCAGACCTTCACATTGGCCATAAACACCCTCTGGAGCAGATCAACAGCAGCATTTGACTGTCACGTGGGGTGTTGAATGAAATCCCCTCATTTCCTTGTGCCCCACGTCATGGGATTTGTGGCCTTGCTGTGCTTTGCAATGGTTGTGAGATATGAAGAAGAGGAGGAGTGAAAAAGGAGTAGAAAAGCAGTTGGTGGGCAACCAGAACAAGAAATGATCCTGTGAGAGGTCAGAACAGAAAAGACAGGGAGGAAGGGAAGGGTAAGGCCAAGAAGCATGCCAGGGAGAATATAGACACGTGCCTTCTCCTTTCTGGCATGAGGTGTCAAACGACCTTTCAGAAATCATTTCAGACCAGTCAGAAAAGTCAAAAAGCAGCACAGGGAGCGTGCCACTCTGTCCTTCAGCAGCAGCAGATGCAGCACCCGGTGAAACGGATGTGCACAGTCACCCCACCAGCTGCCCTGGGAATCACTGCAGCTAAGACCTGAAGAACCAATTGGAATTAAGACCTGAAGAACTCAAGGCAGGGGAAGAAGAAAAAAAAAAAAAAAGAAGACTACAAAGAAAAGTCATCTAATATCTAATAAATAAATAAAGGCTCTGAGATAAGGACTAGCTAAGGAAAAGCAGGCCCTGATCCAGAAGCACTCTTAAGACACTGTAAATGACCCGAAGGATAGGGTGAGTGAGTCCTCAGGAGCTAAAGTGCTTTGCTGGAGCAGGGTCTTTGCACATAATAGGATAACTGGATCCTGGAGATGGAAGAACGTGTTTTTAGTGCAGGAACAGGTTAGCCCTGAACTTTCCCATCCGAGCTAGGAATTATTATTATTTCCTCAGCTGGCTGGCTCGAAAGCTGTCTGGTCCATGCAAGTGGGAGGCGTCTGAAGGAATTACTCTCCAGCGGGAAGCAGAGGGAGATTCAGCAGGATCAGAGATCAGCTGCGGGAGAACAGCAGACGGGAAGGCTCATCAGCCTGCCCCAGTCAAACTGAAGCTTTCAGCAGTGCCAGCAAAACTCCTGCCAAGGAGCCAGCTTCCCTCGGAGGGAGGGAGGGAGGACGGACCCGTCCTGCTGCACAACTGGCCCGGTGTCCCATTTCACAGGGACAGAGGAGGCGAATTCTTCCAGTGGCCTTGCAATTCCTGCAGTATGCTTTCTGATTTCACAGCTGACGGTTCCAGCTCTTTGATGGCACACTCGGATCCATAATATTTCATGGGAAGCAGGCAGACACAAATACACACTCGTCTAGGCACTAATTGCCAGTGAAACAGCATCTCCCACCGTTTGCCAGCCCTGTCCCTGGTGTGCCCGTCAGCAGCTCTGTTGCTTGAGGAAACAGACAAAGAGGAAGGCAGGGAGGAAGACACTCCTCAGTGGAGTTTACAGCGATCCATGGTTATGAAACTCCCCCAGCAGTGCCAGAAAATCGGCTTCAAGCTGGCCCTGTTGGTTACTGAAATGTTGGCGGGGCGATCCCACTCCCATTGAGAATGAGGAAAGTTTTGCCATAGGCATGGGGAGGGAGATAATGATCTCTTCACAGGAAAAGACACAGCCATAACTCAGATATGTTTTGTGGAAGAGTCCTCTAGATGCAGGGCCTCCTGCTCCCCCCAGGCTGGTCTTTACATGGTGGCTGGCTGCTGTAAATAAGAGTGGCTGCCATCCCCTGAATCCTTGGGTGTACAGATGTCGGAATATGGGAAGGCTTGAGCTCACAGCAAGATGTCCAGGCTGGGGAACCCCACTGGCTGCTAAAGCTTTACACAAAATGGGTGAAAAACTGGAGTGTGGTAAATCTTTGATTCAAATCCAGCAGCTTTTTCTGAGAGATTGGTTTTTTTCCTGCTAGACAGTAAATGTAAAAACAAATTTCAGTCTGCTTCGGTCCAGAATACTTGATTTGAAGAAAATCTTTTGCTTAATTTTTTTTGATTTTAGAAATCTTTAGTCTGGTTGCCTTCTTCTTTTTATTGATGGCGAATGTTTTGAATGATATTCAAAACAAAATATCCACCATCTTCTCCGTCCCAAACTGTCAAAACAAATTATTTCGGCCTTTTGTTTTGAGGGGGACACCAAAACGAAAACAAATAAACAAAAGACCCACACCCACCCACACATGTAAAATGTAACAAAAATGCTGGAACACAATATTGCAACACAAAACACCCCAAAAATCAAATCCTCCCTCATCCCTTTCCCTGGCCAAAATTATGAATTGAGTTCATGTTCCTGTGACCCAAGCTGTAAGCATCTGCGGCCACCTGAAATTTCCTGGGGCGAACGTGCGGCTGGTTCGGAGCTCTCCTCTGCACTCTGCTCTTCCCTTTGCCCCTTTTCTGGTGCCCTCTGTGTGGCTCTTACGGGGAAGGTGGGCAGTCGAGGAGAGGTGGCACTCGGAAGGGTGCTGCCCTGCCTTGCCGGCTGCCAGCAGCGCTTCTGCCGCGTGACCTGGAGCTGCCAGCCTTGGGACCAGCGCTGCCTTGCCAGCCTTGTCCCCACCCCGGGTCCAGCCCGCTCTGCAGGCTGGCAGCAGTGGTGGGAAACAAGCTGTGGAGAGCAGGATGCTGCCAAAATCATTAAAAGGCAGGAAGAATTGGCTGACAAGTGAGGAGAGGCAGTCCTGGGCAGCTGTTGAAAGAGGGCTTCATCTCTTCCACTGCTTATACCTGGGGAGATTAGGGATAAAGCAGAGAGGAAGGAAAAAGTGTTTTCTTAGGCTGTGAGAATTGAAAGCAAGGGGCATCAAAGCAACAGGGGAGTGAAAGCCAAATTTTCTTGGCAATCATCCCTCAGCTTTAAATTCGCTGAGAATTCTCATCCTCAGCATTTGTCGGCTTATTAATAGTTTTCCTGTAGTTGGATTTAAATCTGCATCCTAGGTTGTCAAGTCTGAATTAAAGAACCAAGTGGAAGAGGAGGAATGTCTCCTGATGGGCTCTGAGCCAGCTTGGAGGGGTGCTGGTGGGAGGTTTCACTGCCTCTAGCATGAGCTGGATCCTTTTGATGTGGGAAGCATCTGCCGAGAGACGAACGGTTGGGCTTGGGATGCCCCTATCTGAAAATAACTGAGCGGTTCACATCAGGGAAGCTGCTCGTTGGCAAATTCCGTTTTCACCTGGATTTGCATCTTGATTTCGCCTATTCAACAACTCATGGTCGCATTTCAGGGCTACTGATGGCACAGAGAGAGCAGACAACCAATCACCTGGGATTTTATTATACGTAATAGCAGATATTCCCATATCCCATGATATGTTGATACATACCATCACTTCTCTTTCCTAGGCATCATCACTGCCAAGTGCCTCATGCCACAGAACAGAGTACCTTAAACTATTTCCTACTTCACAGCCAAAAGACAGCCAGGAACACATTTCTTAACCATCAAAAAAAAAAAATGTTGTTCAGTGCCTGAATGTGGCCCCTACAGACTCATTTTTTCAAGCCAGATCGAGGTGTTTTCAGCCCACTTGGTAGAGGGCAGCAGGGCTCTTTGTCCCTGGAATCCACCGGGCAGGGAGAGAGGGAATGACCTGTACTTCACACTGCCAGCAGCACCAGGAAAGACGTTGAAACACTGACAGAGAGAAGCAGTATCCTGTTTTTACTGAGGAGCCAAAACTCTGTTAAAAACTACACTTTGCCTCCAATTCAGGCACAGTGCCAAAGCCTTCTGCAGATAAGGTGTTTGCAAAGTCCTTGGAAAGCCTGGAACAGTGTTGTTTAGGGTATGTGATTTAGGGTTTTTGTAGAGAAAAACAGGGAGGCTTCCTGATTACTAAGGCTCATCTCTTTGGTGATTAAAAAAAAACCAAACAAACAACAACAACAAAAAACCAAATCCGAACAACCAAAACGACAAAAAACCCAAGCCAAAACCAAACGAACACAAAACAAATTTAAAAACCACAACAAACCTTCTCTGAGCTAAACAGCTTCACAAGAAGTAAGGAATGACCCAACATGACCAAAATGCCTTTTTCTACGTCTAGTGAAAAGACAGTCTCCTTACTGACTGGCAGAATTTGGGGTAAAATTACGAAGCATTGATCCTGCTAAGGGGATGTTCCTGCTTTGGGAAGCAATGCAGGGAATGCCCATTGATTCAGGCGAATAGCTCATGAAATGACATTTCCTTCTAGTCACAGCTGTGCTCCTTTGGAAGGCAAAAATTCTTGTTATGTTTGTGTGTTCGCGCTGAGGACTGGCCATTCCGGACGCATTTTGGTTAATTCAAAGCCCCAGACTGCCAGGATCCTGCTCCAGCTTTGTAATGTTAGACTTCTCTGACACAGGTGGATGTCAGATCTGAACCGAGTGATGTTCATTGAGCCAATAATTTCCACTCTGCGTCTGCACTCCATCTGACGGGACCCGGAGCAGTTCAGGGCATGCAGGCTTGCTGAGCACGGAGTAGCATATCTGTTTGATAACATAGCTGCCTTTCAAAAAACTCCAGAGAAAAAAAAAAAAAAAAAAAAAAAAAA
>VZTG01009884.1:399737-431099 GCA_013397845.1 Melanocharis versteri
AAAAAAAAGAGAGAGAGAAAAAAAGTGCTTCTCCAGATTGCACGAAACTTTCTATTCAATCCAAAACACGTTACCTGAAATTTCAGAGTTTCTGTCACATTTTTCCCCAAGCTAAGAAAGGATTGTTGGTTCGTTTTCACCTTCTGTTATTTGGGTTTGTTTAGTGGGATGCTTAGACTCAGGAGGAATTAATGGAGGAATTAATGCCTTTACTTTCTTCTGTAAGTCTTTGGGACAGTTTTCTCTCCCCAGAACCATGGGGTGTTCGAGGTGGAGCTGTCTAAATCCACAGTTCAGTGAACTTTTTGCTCATTTGCAACTCTGGCATGGCTTCCACCCATCTTTCTGCTGTTCTCTTCTCCCTCCTAGCTGCTTCCCCAGTTGTGTTATTACAACTGCTTGCAGGCTTATGGATAAAACAAACCAAACAAAACACACAAAAGCGCCCTCCAAAACCAAACCAAAACAAGGAAAAGAAGGGCGTTTTTAAATGAGACGATTTTCCTCGTTCTGCTCAGCTGCAACAAACTTGAGCTGGTATGACTGAGTGGGCAGGAGTGAGAGGTAAAGGACGAACCACGAACAAGTTGTCCTTTTTGGAAGAAGCCAGTGTTCATCAAATCACAGCCTTGCTTTTTTTTTTTTTTTTTTTTTTCTTTTTTTTTCCTGTTGGAGCTGTTCGGTTTTTTTGCAAGTAGCTCCCGGCGTATGGGGACAAAAAAGAGAGGGAAGGACTTTGCAAGCTGGTGAGCAGGAGAAGAAAAGAGGTGCATTTAAGACTTAATTTGGCAAAGCAGCAAAGCAGCCCTTGAACGAAGTCGCCTGTTTCTGAGGAAGGAAAGGAATAACCTCTGGGATTCCTTTCCCTCTTCCCTGTGCCCAGGGAAGGTGGAAATTTGCCATGAGCAGCAAAAATAAATATACTGAGGAAAGCAGGAGGCACAGACACATGGAAGGAAGGCAGCGCCATGGCAGTTTCAGCCACATGCAAAAGCAGGTAGGCAAGCCTGCAAAGTCTGTCACCATCCACCAGTTTCTGATACTTTCTTCTACGTGACAGAGCAGGCAAAAAGCAAAACTGAGTGAGAGGGATATGAAGCATCACAAAATTAGAGGAGAAATATGGGGGAGGACATCAGTGAAGCGACTGGTTAAGGAATTTGCTAGTTTATTCTGTCTGAACAGGTAATGTAAAGCTCGGTTTATGGGTTAAATGGAGAAGTTGTTGGGATAGACTCCTGGAATCGCCTTCTTTCTGGTCAAAGAAACAAAATAAGTGACCGTGCTTGCCCTTGTGTGCCATCCATGCAAAGCAAAAATAAACAAATTGCCAAGGACAAAGCATGATTAAGAAAATCTTCCAGCCTTGCCAACGCTTTCACTGAAAGCTCTGGTCACAGAGGTTTTCTGCTTGGGCTTGACAGTAGCAGTGGAAACTCCCAGGCAAGCTTATGCCCAAGATATTGGGACCTCCTGGTTTCCATATGTATTTCAGTTCCTTCTCTCAGCCACCCCGCAGAAAATCATATCGCTGAACCCTCAGAAAGCAGGGAGTTTTTGTTTTGTCTGGACGTTTGAGTGGCCATGGAGAAGGACAAGGAAGCCTTCTGGGAGGACACTTACGAAAGGTTAATTACTCAGTCTGTTCAGAGGAGAAATGCTTTGTGTATCTACTTAACAGACTGCAGCACTGGTGAAAAGACCTTCAGAGATTACTGATACTAGAAAACAGAACAAGTCAAGGCCGGTGTGGGCGAGTAATATTTTAAAACATATGACACTTTCAATAAGCTTGGCGATTCCGCTGATAGGAAATGTCTGGTGGTACTGCTGATTGCAAATTTCAGTGGTCCTTGTCCAGAATGCAGCCTTACAAGGATCATGTTTTTAGAATGGCATCAAAAGGAAAAACAAAGAAAAGAAGCTGCCTTTATGCATCACCGGGGATTCATTTATGAAGAAATGCATTTCCCCCCGACAAAAAAATACATTAACAAATGTACATTTCACTCTTGTCTAGGAGTTTGCTTTCTTGTCCTTAAACGACATAAATAGATGAATTGAGAGCCCTAGTTTCAGTTTTGAATTACTTGAAGCATGCTTTCATATTCTCTTTGGCACTACTGGTGAATAACATAAATACAAAGCATAATATAACAGTATATGTATACAGCTGGCAGTGTAATGCAAAATCAAAAATATCTGATAAAATGGTATATGATTACCATTAATTAATTACTGACATGTTCACGTCAGCAAGTCTCTGCGGCTCACTGACTGCAATAACACTGAAGGAATTAATAAAAGATGCCCATAGCATCTGTGAGAGCTGGCAGAAGGAACAGGTAGAAGGACAGCCCAACCACAAGGCCTGTCCATGTGGATGATTTTGTTTAACCACCTGCCTGTTAGACTCCTCGGGCACGATCACAGATTTTTCAGGAAAGCTCATGTGTAAAATGTGGGAGAAGCCACGCTCCCCCAGTGTGAGATCTCTTTCCTTTATGTCTCCTTGTAGCTCCACCTTAGGAGGAGGATGCACCCTTTACCAGCCACCTAGAGGGGAAAATGTTGCTTGGTGTAATTTGTCAAGTTCCTGATACACAACAGCTGTCAGACTAGGAATTTTGACTAGGTTTTTTTTGGTTTTTTGGGGTTTTTTTGACCACCTGGGGCCTTCTGTGCTGTGGACAGGAGGACTGTCTAGAAGATGAGCAGCTCAGTGGCAGTCTCTCTTCGCTCTCTGTGTTTAGAAAGCAGGGGGTGAGGGATTGGCCTCTCAGGCTCTGTGAAACACAGGCACTGATTTCCTCGATTTCACTGTCAGGAATGCCTTGCTGGTCTCGAAGTGGGTTAAAGTAAACTATGAAAATGAGAGCTTATTCTTAAGAAAAACATTCCTGCATGGAGTTGATTTGGAAGAGTTGCATGCACAGAAGCTCTTAATAGCCTGAGGACAAAAAGGAAAGCAACTACTGGGAGGTGGTCTTATTCACTCTAAAAAAAAATTCCTTCAGCAATAAAACCAAAGAGAAGAATTAAGTCTTCTGCCCACTTCCTAACTGCTAGCCCTCACCACTTCAAGGAAGAACAAGCCTCAAATATTTGTTTGCAAGCAGTTTTTACAGAAAAACCGTATGGCTGCCCTTGGCTCTCCTTTTGTGTGACATTGAATTAGCCCAAATATGGGATCCTCTCTGAAGTGTGACGTGCCCACCTAAAAATACAGGGTGTTCAGAATTACATGCTGTCCCCAGAAGCAATCCCAAAGCTAACCCAGCTCCATCCACCACGTCTTTCACACATCACTGGCTTCACTGTTACCTTGGCTAAGACTTCAGGAACTTCCCATCAGAGTTACCACGGGGAGTACAGCATGAGTAATTTTATATGTACACCCATGTATACGTGTGTGCGTGTATAGACATATATTTATAAAAGAGAGGAGGTGATTGCAGTGTCTTAGGAGCTTGCGTATTTACTTTCAGGAAACCTGAACTGAAAGGAATTGAAACATAAACAACAAATGTGCCCTCAGCCACGGTGTTGTTGACTCTGTGGGTTTTCCCGGGTGCTCAAATCCGCCCAATCCAGTCAACTGGGGTGTTTAGGCTTTCATGGGCTTTGCTGTGGGCCCCCTCTGAACTCTCACTGCTAAGGGAAACCATACCCCTGTGATACACAATGCACTCCTCCTCAAGTGTGACAGCAGCCTGCTCTGCTGTGGATAACACCAACAAACTGGGAATCTCTTTTTTTCCCTCTGAAAACTGTTTAAGAAACAGTGCCTGCATACTGACCGGCTCCGTCAATAAACCCAAATCATACATAATCTTCTAAGAACCTGCCTGCTAAAAACAGCACCACGAGAAATAATTTAGGCATGAGGAACACGGCTCTGAAGGAAGCTGGATGAGGCCACTTGAAAGAAACGATCTCTCATAGCACTCTTGGGTTGCTCCCCCTGGTCTCTGGTAGGTAGCTTTGAGCTTAAAAGAAGGGAGCTCTTCTAAATGAAAAAAATTGGTGTAACTGGTTAAAAACGTTGAGTTACCAAAACGAAATACTCCTTCTGTCTTGTATATTTTAAATAAATAAATAAATAAATAAATAAACAAAAACAAACCTCTGAGAATCTAAAAGTATGTGGAATAAATCTATACAATGAAGAAACCTTATAAACCTCTTGGTTCAGCCCATGGAGCTGACCAATATTAACAATGGGTGAAAGGCCAGAGGATGTTTTTATTACAATTTTTGGGGCAGGGCTCTCCTTTTGAAGAGGAAAGAAGAATTAATAAGCCTGAGTAGAAAAAGATTTCTTGTCTGGTGCCAGTGCAGGAGCCATTGTTGGCCTTCTTTTCTTCGGAGAAATTAAAAGTTTGTGTGTGAATTTATAAAGTCAGGTGAAATTGTTTGCCCCAAAGAACTTGTTTACACCCCTCTTGCTATTCTAGGTGAATATCCTCACATGCAGACAGAGCATTAGAGGGAGCTGGCACACCAGGCTGTGAATGACAAGAATTCACTGCAGACACTGCGGGGCCAAGAGCCGGGCTGCCGGTGGTGTGGAAGGTCTCAGCATGGGGTGGAGGCTCTGCCATTCCCGGATGCTGCTTTCCAAACTCCTGCGGCAGCAGAAATGCTTTTTCCAGCCTGAGGCAAGTGGAGAGGAAGATTCGACGTCTCTTGGCCCGTGTATCCCAGGGATGGATGGAGGAGGAAGGACCGGCAGCGCTGCCTTCTCTTGATCTGGAGAGACAACCACAAGAAACAGGGTTTGATCTTCTGGGTGATTTCTTAATCGAGTGCTTCAAGCCTTTGTGATCTTGCCGGCAAGTTCCGTGTCCCATTTCTCTCTCCAGGGCTCAGAGGGTCCCAGAGGTGGAGGTCGAAGCACCCTGGAGATAATTCATGACAACACAACAACACAACAACCAGCCGCACCCATCTGCAGCCTCCACCTGGGTCTCTGGCCTCGCCCGGATGATTTTGTTTCAGTGATGAAAACACGAATGTTCCACGGCATTATTGCAGCCGTGGGCCAGGTAACACCACCCAGAGACCACCTTGACCCTCCGACACCGCAGCATGACCGGCTCCTGATGGCAGCGGATTGCCATCCATTGTTGAGAGAGAATTTGCAAAGCAGCCTAAGGGAATTTGGCGCCCCATTCCTATTGAATCACAATGGGATTTGGGCATTGAATTTCCTTAGTTAGTCCTTTCAAACTTCCCCTTCTTTTTAAAGTAGTAAAGGTGGCATTTTCATAAGGACTCTTGTGCTGGTTTCTTTTGAAACTGCTTGACGTTTTTTACACTTACTTCAATGAAAGCATCATTTGGCCAACGCTATCCGATTTTGGAAAACTCACGGCGGGGATTTTGAATCATTTGCTCTTAAATTTATGACGTAAAAGTTTGTCCAAAAGACTAATTTAGGGGGAAAAAAAAAAAAAAAAAGGAAAACATTTAAAAGACGTGAAGGAAGGAACTGAGCTCAGCGGAGAGAAGAGAACTTGATGAGATTTAATAAGTAAATTCCAAGGTGCACTCCAAATTCATCTTGGTTATCTCAGTCTCAAATAGCTTTTGAAAGCCCTAATATTTATCTAAGTATGGAAGATATGAAGGGGTTTCCAAGACACTTTCCAGCTATGATGCACCAATACAGTAAAAACCAGCTTTGAAGACAGAGACCTAATTAACTTTCTTGAAGATGCTTTATCATCTTCATCTAGGTATTTGTTAAAAACCTCTTTTAAACTACATATATGGGTTATTGGCTATTAGCTGAATTGTGTGACCCTTAGTCAAATCAAAAAACCTCTGAAATCAAATGTAAACCAGAGTCTGCTGGCATAGTTGCATATCTGGAAATGGCTCGAGATTTTTATTAATTCCCCTTGAAAATGCAGGACTTTCTTTGACAGACTGGAAGCGCAGCTCTGAAAGAGGGCAATTATCCCTCTCGGGCCGTGTTTTCACCACAGTTTTAAACCGAGATTGCACAGGGGGGCTGACACATGATTAACAATAGGAGATCATTAACTTTAAACATCTTCCATTTATGTGGAAGCATCGGTAATTCGGCTGGGAAGGCTGAGGCCGCGAGTCCGTGCTGAAGGCAGGGCTCCAGGCTGTGGAATTTTCCTGGAGCTGGAACAAAAGGAGCCAGGTATCAGTGCAGCCATCTAAAGAAGCATGAGGGATGAGCTTCAGGAGACAAAGCTCCAGGATGAGGAGGACCCCTGAGCAGGATGTGCTTACTTGGCAGGTGGCTTTTGTTTACCCGCAGGATCAGCCGAGCCAGAAGGAAGCCGGGCTGGGCTGCAGAGGAGCCGCTGCAGGGCTCAGAGCAGGGCTTTTGTGGAGAAGGGAACACATCCTGAGCTCCTCAGCGGATGCCTCAGGCCAGAAAGGAACAATGAGGGTGAGGCGACGGGGCAGAAGGAGCAGCGTTTGGTTTGGTCCGAAGCTGTTTTCCCTCCGCGAGGTGAAATGATGGGAGGGTGGCACGCAGCTCCCAGGAGAGAGGCGCACCTCCGTTGTCTCCGGTTCCCAACAATGCCTCACGCCGGGAAGTCGGGATGGACAGCATCCCTCCGGGGCTCGGCGCTGCCTGGGTCAAATCTCCCATTTTCATGGAGATCTTCGAGCATTGTGCCAAGCAAGGGGGGCCGAAGGGCAGCGGTGCAACTCAGGCCACCGGAATTTTATGAAAGCAAATCTCCACCAGTTATATATAAGTCCTAAGCAAGCAGCTTAGTGAGGAATCCAGCCCTGGGAACTGCGACTGGGTTTCACTGACCGGTGTCTTCAAGGACCAGAAAATGAACTTGATCTTTAATAATGAAATAAACTCACCTGCATCTATCCAACTGAACATTTTCTCTGTATCATTCGTGATTCGCATCACAGTGAACTGAGACTCGCCCAGTGCCTCACATTGTTTGTTCCTCCATCCATTTAAAAATTATTCACTCTGATTTCTGAAGTCCCTTACCTCAGTAGTAGACTCTGGCCCTGGCTCTACCAGGGCAGATTGGTTTTCTTGCACTTGTAGGTGTTTAGAAATAGGACCAAACAGGAAATTATCTACTTTCGGTATATGCGGAAACTTATTTTCTTTGTAGTGGGCATGAGCAAGCTCAATGCACAGAGAAATAATGTCTCCACTCCAGCAAATATGCTCTAGAAAAACCCTCCAAAATGTGGAGGTAAGTCTAAATTGCAAATAGGTTCTATAGAAAAAATTGAGCTAAAAGGAAAAAATGTTTTTGGAGGGGGATGAAGCGAGGCAGGAGAACAAGGTCTGGTTTTATATTTTTTCGTAATTCCATGAAAGATGATAAATATAATAACTAAAACAACCCCTGGAAGAGATTATTAGAATTTAAGCTCAGCACTTCCATTAGTATTTAATGCTGCAAAAAGATGTGCAAACATATCCAGAGGAAACAGAACATCTCCTCACCTACTGGCTGCCCTTCAGCTAACAGGATTTTGTTTGTTAGATGCATATATTTGGGCTGCTGGACTATTTGGACTCTGCTCCAAAAAGAAAAAAAAAATTGCACACAGGGAGAAACTGCAGCTCTCAAACAGAGGTCTCTGATCTGGCAGTAACAAACAGATTTCTCTCTGTAGCTGAGCAGTGAGGCACATGAAGATATGATACTGCAGACAGCAGCTCTCCTCCTGAACGCTGCAGGCTGGAGATGTTCCTTGCACTGAGGCAGAGGCTGATGCAGCAAGCAGGACCCAAGGTCTGACGCAGGCTGTCCCCTCATGGTCCCAGTTCAAGGCATCGCCCTCCACCTCCCGTGGAGGTTTAACTGTCTGATTGCGGACACAGGACGAAAATTCTCTTTGATTCTTCCTCGTGTGAGAGAATTAAAAAAAAATAATTAAAAACTGAAAACTGAAAACTGAAAAAAAAAAAAAAGCCCACCCAACAGAGGAATTTATTAATTCCAGTTGCACTAAGTTTATTCAGTTTATTGCAAGACTCCTTACTGTAGAGAGCCAATTCCAAAAGGAGGCTACTAGACTTGCTTGAAAGTGCTCTGAGAGCAGAGACTTGCCCAGAGTTGTTCAATCACACTTAGGCCAACACATATTAGCAATGCCATTAATATTATTTGACATATTAATAATGCCAATAAACATTTGGAGTGATACCTTTGGCATAAAGACAGGAGGGGAGGGTCTCGTGTGTGCAGGGCCTGTCCACACGTTTTCCTTGAATACAGAATTTATAACCCTGACAGCTCAATTCAGCATTCCAGGAGGAAAACTCTAACGACTCATAAGATCATCTGCCACTCTCTTGCTCCTCTATGAGTTAATGGGGTCACAGCTTCACACCCTTGTTCTTCATTTCCCCTCTGCTTTGTTTATTGTGCATCCATCCCAAAACACTTCCATGCTCACAGTTCCTCCTCAGTGCCCAGCACAGAGACCAGTTCCCAACTGGTGTTTCCAGGATCTCCTCCCATGCCAACAATGCTGAGCAGATGTCACACACATCAGGTGACTTTTGCACAAACGTTCTTCTGGCAGAGCTCTCCTGCAGCTCAGTTTTACATTTTTTTTTTTGAGTCTTGGAGTGGGAGGTCTGACTAAAGAGGGACCTTATTGCAGACTTCAGCTCTTCAGGAAGCAGAGGGAGGACAGAGCCAGACTTCTCTTAGACCTGCACAGCAATAGGGTGAAAGGCAGTGCAGCAAGTTGAGTTTTGTCTACACATGGAGAAAAAAAAAAAAAAAACCAACAACCCCACAGTGTGGGTAGTTAAAAACTGGAACAGAGGCCCAGTGTTCTCATGGGGCCTTTCCTCTTGGTTTTAAAGATTTAACTTGTCATGACTTGGAGCAAACTGACCTAACTGAGTAAGATGTTGAACCATCAGATGGCCTCCAGAGCTCCCTTCCAACCCAAATTATTCTGTCAATCTATATCTACTTATTATCTTACATATTTAGGCTACTAGGGTTTTAGAGAACACAACGGTATTAAAATTTTGACAACAGATTGCACAAATGAATAAATAAACAGACTTTCCTCCTGTCCTGGAGTTAATGAAGTTTTAGCTAAGGCAGAATGACACTAACTCCATTTTACAAAAAATGCAGTCTGATAAAGAGTAAAGTGTGGATTTTCGAACACTGTACTTCAGAAAGATCTTCTGCAGTTTCTCTTTCTTTCTTTCTTTCTTTCTTTCTTTCTTTCTTTTTCTTTCTTTTTAATTCCAAATTACAAATGCAGAAAGATTAACTCTTTTTGTCTTGACTGGCATCACATTTCATAATGGGACACTACGAAACCAGTCCAATCATTGAAATCAAAGGGGACGCATTTTGATGTTAACTGTGGTTTGCAAATCAAATAATGTTGGGTGTTGTTTCTCAGTGACTGTTGAGCATCTTTGTGCTTCTCTGCTTGGCTTTTTAAAAAATGCATACAGAGTAGATATGGCCGTAGTAAATTACTGTTTCTCCCACAATTTTCCGTGCACTCTCATTTCAGTGGGAAGTGGTAGCAGAAGTGAAGGGCTGACCAAGAAATGACAGGGAGACACAGGATTTTAAAGACCCCAAACGTGTGTTTGCCATCTTTACTTCTCACCTATGTCATTGCAGATTTTGCTCTCTCTTGTTAATTTTTGTATAACCTATATTACAAAGATATGAAATATGCTAATTCATTAACTTCTGCTTTAATTCTTGAAATAGAAACTGACCCAGCATTGTCTTTGAAAGTGATTCTCCCCACATTTACCACAACAAAACACTGAATCATGTTTTTGGACTTTCATGGTGAAGCTAATATGAAAATGCTGCTAGGTAAGTTTTCCAAAACTTGTTGTAGATTGTGGCATAATAAAACCTGGCTCACATGCACTGAGAAATTGTTTGGATGTAACAAATGGTGATACTCTTGTTGCTTTTCTTGTCTGTAATGGAGAAGAATCAGGACATTGTAGTTGTTGGAGGTCTTGATAAAACACACTGAAGTCAGAGGAAGAACATTTACTGACTTCAGAACTGCACGAGCAGGAACAACAACACTGATTTTGAATTTCTTATGCTCCTGTTTAACTTTTGTTTAATCCAGATGTTCTTAAAAGTTAACATCGTCTCAAATTAATCATAAATCCCCTCAGTTTTAAAGCTTTGTTTCCTCCCTTTCTTTGACTAGAAGAACAGGCAACTTTATAAAAAAATAAAGCACATAATTTGTGGCATTCCATCACCTGAACGGAGAGGTTAACTCCCACGAGTTGCATGAAGCTGGGTGCCTGGTTGCCAAAGATTTCCTTTTTTTTTTTTTTTTTTTTAAATTTGGTGGAAGCCACGCAGAATTACACCAGATCTGCCCCCGCCAACAACCCGGTGGGAACCAGCACTCCGGCCTTAGGCAGGAGAATGGGCAGCCTAAAGCCCTGGCCAGACCAAAGCAGCAGGCAAATCCCTGGAGAGCAGCTTTTCCATTCAGGCAAGCTCGAGGAAGAGGGTATTTGCACAAAGGCAAATTTACTTTGCTGGTGGCTGTTGTGTCGATTAATGCCGGCGAGGACGCCAGCGCCGCGTTTCTCCCAGCCCAGGTTTCCTTTCAGCCTGACCTCCTCTCACATGACTGGGATAGCCTGATGTCGCCACGGGTTGCCATGGCAATGACAGTGATGATGGCATGTGCTCAGCATAGCCAAATTTGAACCTAATGAGAGCAGATGTGACTTGGAGCTCTCGTCCCCGAAGAGCAGGCCTGGTTATATCTCCATGTCTTTTCTTGGGAGTCGTGGAGAAAGCCCTTAAATGCAACTCCCTCTGAGTGTATTAGCTGTGAACACCAGCATGGAGGGATGAAAATAATTTCTGCTCGCTGCAAGCATCGTCTCGTGAAGCTGAGCAAACACCCACGTGAGGAGAGCTGGGAGAGAGGACAAGCCACGAGGAAAACAAGAAGTCTCACCCATCTGCAGTTCCCTCTGCTGATGTGCATTATCTTCCTTAAGCACAAGCAGATTCCTGTATGTCGCTGTGTGTTATCAGTTCTGGTCTCTCTGCACTTTCCTAAGAAAATAACTACTTCCAGTTGCTGTGGGCCTGTGTGACATGCTATGCAGAGCTGCAAAGCACCATGAATAAATTATGGCTGTCACCAACTTCTCTGTCTAAACAGGACTGCTACAAAAATAAATTAGGGCTGCCCTTGAGCGCTGCTAAGAGTAAACATCTCACACATGACTTTGCTAACGAAAAGGGTGAGACCTGTGCTCTACCACGGCCAAGCCTACACAGACAACGTGTTCTTGGTGTGAAAGAACAGCCACTGCTCTAAACAGCCACAGGGAGATAAAGGGTCCTAGTGCAAGAAAACAACATTCAACCCGAACGCTTTGGAGACAGTTCCAGCCCCGTTAATTTGAGTTAGGATCAAGGACTCAGCTGGATCACAATCAGGAGGGAAGTTTAATGTTGTTTCATAACTCCTCTAAAGTTCCTTGGGGAGAGATTGAACCTCCAAAACTCCCCCTGCTCCCGGTGTGCGGTGGTGCCTGAAACGAAGCAGCTCTGAACCTCACCCATCACTATGTGTGAGTTGTCTCATATTGCAAGAATTGTGGATTTATCTCTACGTTTGTAAAAAACAACTCCAACTTTGGCTGCAGGAACAGTACTTGGAACAGTTCTATCTGCATATTGGGGTGGAATAAACCATCCTTTGTATGTGGAGTCCTCCCTGTCTACACTTTTTCTTGACATCTTTCAAAAGACCTGATTCTCAACCAGAAGTTCACATGAAAATATTAGTTGCTGTGAGCACTTTCTACTAAAACTGCCCAGCAGTTGACAGGTAATCCAGAGATTATTTAAGAAGCCAATTTAATCCTCTACACTGGACTAAAACTAACTAGAGCAAACCTGGAAGTTCCTCATGAAAAACTAAGGCACACACAATCCATATTTGTTTCTAAACATGGAAAACAGACAAGCTAAAAGAACAGGAGGAAGAGTGCCATATCATTTTCTGCTCCTCTTAATCTTGCATCATGTGGCAAAAAGACATGTCTGTGGAGATGTTATTTTGCCTAAAAGGCAGCTGAGGCCTGGTTGTTCTTTCAAACATCTGCTGCTGTTTTTCCTGTTCTCCCTGCAGCTCCTTGTCCCTCCTTTGCTAAGAAATTCATCAGAAGCTTAACCCAACTCCTATTTCCAGACTCTAACTTCAAGGCAGCCAAAGCTCAAGGGTGTAGCAGCAGGGAGGGCAGGTAAGCTGCACTTTCACATCAAGGCCTTGCCCCTCATCCTGCACTTCCCCATCCTCACATCTCTGAGAGATGCACCTCTAAAAGCTGCTGGTAGCCCTTTTCAGGAGAGCAGGCTTCACTGCCAAACATCCTGGAGGGAAGAGCAGGCTCAGCACCAGCCTCCATCCCTGTCTGCTGCTCTCACCCAGGCCGTGGAGCTCTTGCCATCCTCAGGCAGGATGGCACAGCAGGACCTGGGGCTTGGGCAGAGATCTGTCAGTGCAAGCCCGTGGATGGATGGACGGACGGATGGACGGACAGATGGATGGATGGATGGATGGATGGATGGATGGATGGATGGATGGAAGGACGGATGGAGGGAGCACCAAAGACAGAAGGAAGGACTGGTAAAGAACACATTCCAGTGTGCTGGGCGTCTTCCCATCTCCTCTCCTCAGTGCTGACCAAACCCAACACAGCCCCACGCCCCCTGAGCCTTTTGCGTCCCACCAGGCAGGTGGATCACCCCGTGCACCTCAGGGTGACGGAGCTCTCTGCCTGGCTGGGACACCCCAGCATGGTGGTGGGCACTGAGGTGTGATGGGCGAGGCCTGCAGCACTGCAGCAGGCCAGGCGTATCACCAGCCACCTTTGAAATGTCAGCTGGAAGCTGGGTGAAAGGAATCTGCTCAACAGGTGTGCCGGGAGCCTGGCACAGGGACTTGGGCCAGGGCCAGTGCCACTGAATGTTTGCTGTGCTGCTTGGCCAGCTGGCTAGAGTTACAGCAGGCTGGAGGGAATGCCTCTTCATCTGCAGCAGCCTCCTGCTTGCTAGAAAATTCTCCCAGCGTTCCGGAGTCATCCACTGCCCAGGAGCCGCAGCCCTCTTTCCCTCCCGCTTTTCTTTTTTTCCACCAGGAACCCACGCAGCTGCCCTTGGCCAGGGGTTGTTCCTCTGCAGTCCCAGTTTGAACCAGAGAACACAGGGAGCAGCAGCCCTGAGGTTTGGCTAGCTCAGGGCAGCCATCAGAATCTTTCAGATATGACCTTGACTAGTAACAGTGGGCAGATCAGCATCTGTTTGTTGGTGAGATAAGCTCAGGCTGGGGATTTATGCAGCGGCCTCATCCCTCCTGCACACTTACTCTCAGGACTACCTTGTCCCAGCAAGGAAATTACTGCAATTTCTAGGCTGTCATTTCAGAGCTGCCAAGTCAACCTTCTCGCCACGCAACTAACAGATAACGATTGGAAGGGATCTGAACACGTTAGGCTTGATGGGTTGGGACAGTTTTAGATAGCAAGCTGAGTAAGAGCTTTCCGAGCCAAGGCAGTATCCTCTGCATCCTCATGACTTCAGCCACATGTCAGCCAGCCCTCACATGTGAATATGCCTGACTGTCAGCCAGAAAGCTTCCTGATGACCCCTTGACTCCTTTCACTGGGAGTTTTGGGTGCACAGGACCATGTGACAAAAGAACTGGGGAAGCTTGCTTTGATCAGTTTTCAAATACACCATTAACATTTTTTTGATTTTTTTTTTTAATTGAAGTTTGACTCGCTATGCCTGAGAACAACAGCAGTTCTGCTTCTCATCTTAATGGGATTTTTGGAAGAGCATTTAGTAATTCCTGTGCCCCTGTTCACCAACATCTTCAGCAGGAATGTTTGTACCAAGTACTAGCACTACATGGGGCAAATAAGGAAAGAAGCTAGAAAAGCTTGGGCTTGCTCTACAAGTGGCCCAGTTGCCTAGAGAAAGAAGTCCTGAAATGGGAAACTTCAAGTACCCCAGTGTGCAGAAATCTAGCCAAGTGTGGCACATTCAGTCCACTGAAAATGTTTGCAAGACCAGAGCAATAATCACTTCAACTCTGTGAGCTCTTACTCTTATTTTTACTACTTGATTGACCTCTCAGAATGATGAAGTGTAGCAGAATCCATCCAAGAAAAGTTCAAATCAAAATTCAGATCAAAAAGAGTTTTTCATCACCTGAAAATGAAAACTAACTGAGCCAAAAACGTAGATTATACAGGTGAGTGTTCCTAAATGAGCCTCATTCCTTAATTCTTCCAAACAGCAAGCATGCAATCAGGTCAGGGAGAATTGCTAACCTGAAACAATGATTATGATTTGCCTTTTGTGATTTAGCAATTAATTAGCATATGACTAGTGAACATTAGGCTTATACAAGATTGCAAATCTGTAGTCCCAACCCCAGCTGGAGGCTCTGTTAGACTATACTGCTAACATAAGTCTTAATAAGTGGATTGGTAATCTTTGTTATGGGTTTCTTTCCTGTTCAGAGGGTAAGAAACATCCCATTCCTCCAGGTCTGAACCAGGATTAATTGATTGGTCTCATATGAACCTGAAAGCCATTAAGAGCATGAAGGATGAAAAGCAATTCAAACTGCTTTATTACCATTTTCTAGTAAAGTACCAGTTTAGACTCTGGACCTACTGTGAAGCAGCAGGTTTCCAGATATTGACTGTGCTGGCATGTGCTTCTGGAAAAGAGGAAACGGCTGATTCCTAAAAGCAGAAACATCTGCTCAAGTCATGAACACACTTTCTGTCTGAGGCCAAACAGCAGGACTGATAAAGAAGTCCCTGTGCTGCCAGCCACATTGGCCAGAATCACAGCAAAACAGTGGTGAACTGTGAACCACGCCAATCCTCCTTCACCCTTGACCTAAAATATTTGTTTTATGGGGCTCACCATAGCCCTTACCATATTGGCCTTTACAAATAAGGCACAGAGAGCCTTTTTCCCCCCCCAGGTATGGGTGGAGAAACAGAGTTGTTTGCATCAAGGAGTCCAGAGAAGCCAAACCTGCCTGTCTGGGCACTGCACTAGGATAATCCACATTTTTGATTATGGTTGTTCTCATACACCAATTTCTTGGGCTGTTCGATGCGGTTGTTGGCCCATTTAAATCAGTATATCTGCCAGACTGTTCCTGACAAGGTAATGAACAAGTCTAAAAGAATTTGGCCCAGTGAACACAATACTGATGTTAGGACCCCATCTAACATGCTTCCCTTGTCTGCTCTGAGCTCAGTTTCTTTGACAGAACTCCAAAATTAAATAAGGGGAAGTGACCATTGGAATGCTTTTCTTGAAGCAGCAGAGCTGCAAAATCCAGGCATAAATATCAAGACAGTTTTCATAGTTTAGTACTACTGGAAAGTGAATATGATTGAGGAACCTGACTGCCATTGGGATATTGGTCTGATGTTCTTAGAAGAAAAATTCTTTCCCCCTCTTATGCTGAATTAGAAGGGTGGACTTTTTCATTTGCATCAGGAGAGCAGCATCCTTAAAATCAAAAGAATGATAGCAAAAGGAGCAGACAGTAAAATTCAACCTTGTATCAACGAGCAGTGCGTGTAGACTCATATTCTGCAAAATAACTCAAGCAGAGCACGAGCTGGATTTCTCCCGCTGAAGTCATCAGGTATTGACCATAAGCATTTCCTTGTGGAAGGAGGGCCACGGGGCTGGATACAGCCCAGAGGGAAGGAGGGTGTGCAGCCGGCCTGTGGGCCACGTTTTCCAGCCCCTACTACACCTTCCTTACAAATTGCTTACCCCTGTTGCCTGCTTCACAGCACGGCGAGGACATTTCCTGCCTCAGAACTGGGGCTGCAGCTTTTGATCCCACCTGGGTCCCACAAACGAGGACCTACAGCAAGGGGCTCCTTCTTCTTCTTGCTCCCAGCCCTCACGAAGCCACTTCAGCGATTCCCTTCAGCACGTGCTCACCATTGAGGTCATGCAGGACTTACGTGTGTTATTAAAATTAAGCATGCGTTTTAAATGCTGCGTGGAACTGGGACCTCAATGAGGATGGCTGTTGGATCAACCTGCTATGACCTCTGCTGAGCTGATTATAACTCAGCCTTTTGTAGCATTCTACATTCCCCCAAAACTCATAGTTCGCTCATCATGTCTTGCAACAGAAATTTAAATGGTCCCGGTTTTTGGGGTTGTTTTTGTTCTTTTTATTTTTTCTCTATAACACTGTGCAAATGACATCGATTTTTCTAGCCCTGCAAACATTTGAGATGATGGGAAAGATGTCCCACACCCCCCAGCCTCTCCCTCAACCCATTTTGTAACGCCTGCTCTGCACCAAGGAGGCATGTGAAACATAAACGTACCTTGGGTGCTTTTATTGTTCTAGGAAGGAAACAAAATCAATTTCTGCAAAAATTTCAAGTTTTTGTAAATCAAGTGTAAGAGAAAACAGGCGGGCGTCAGCTTTGTGTGTGTAGCAGAATGAAGAAGAATGGTTAATCACCCACACCACAGAGATTCCTGACTTGTCCTCTTTTGACCATTGAAAAATGTGGTGTTATAAATAATCAGGCAGATTCCCTTCACTTTCTCTTCTGAAGGAACATTGCTTCCTTGCTGGAAGCTCAGAGAGGAACTCTGAATATGCCTGACTGATTGAGAAGCAGAAGGAGATCTCTAATTTTTGTTTTGCAGATTCATATCTATGGATTATGCTAGTCTACTATCCCAAAGGAAAAAAAAAAGAAAGGAAACAGAAGCAAAAACAACAAACAGGCTATGGGATCATCTGCATCACTGCTGTAAACAGATTAGCCCCATGTCATGTGAAAACTCCTTATCACACAGCTGGGATTTAACCTGTGAGGACTCACCCTTTGCTGTGTGGCCCTGCATGTCCATCTCACCCTGATGTTCCAAAGGCAAAATATTTCAGCGGCGCTTTTCCCAATTTACCTATCGCCCATATTATGAACGGAGACAGTTGATCTTCCTTCTGATTTTTAATCCTTCCCCCTTTCTGTCCAGAAGGACTGCTTAACCTAAAACCTTAATCCTTAAGCTTGGAAAGTCTGTAGTCACTCGCCTTCATAACCATGTTAGCTTTATCACTGCATCATCAGAAGCACTATTTTTTCCTTTTTTTTTTTTTTTAACAGAAAAGTCGATGTGCTAAGCCTCTCCTCCAGCACTGCAGTCTTCTGATATTTCACCCTGAGATACAGCTGCTGTCCTCGCCCAGCCTCATAGCTGGGGCACTTTTTACATTTAGGTTTGTTTTATCATCCCCAGCAAGCCAGGAAATCTTGGCTAATCGAGAACCAAAGGGTTAGTAAAAATTTCATATCTTACCCTGACAGAGGAGAGAAAGAGCTGTTTACCTCGAGCAGACAATTAAAAACATGGGAGAGTTGTAAAGTCAAGCATTGCAAAGTCAAGGAAAGCTCTGCCATCCATACCAGCAGGCCGGAATTTTACCTGGGATGTTTTATTTGGTTCCTGGGTGCTCTTAGCTTTGGCTCTGCTCTCTTTGAGCGGAGGCTTTACAGCAGCTTCAGCCCTTTATTTTCCAGTGAGAAACCACTCGTATAATTGAGTGTATGATGTTTCCTTTTTCTTTCCCCGAGAGTGGCTAATAACCTCACCCTTTATTAGAGATGGGAAAAAGCACATAAGAAAGAGATGCTGAAAACCAAAATTCATTATTTCTGCCACTCATGGAGGACTTTTTCTTCATTAAGCGAGTTATCTTCAGGGCATAAGGGAGCTTTAAATCCTTTTTCTCTGGTTCAGGCTTCTGTTCTCACACACTTTTACCACTCCATCCAAGCATTTCTCCACTTACAGCCCTGGCACTTCATTTTTTTGGTCTTTCTACTACACCTCTCACCCAGCTACCTCTCCACAGGATTTGTTCTTTTAAAGATGCATAGAACTTCTCCATGATACGTGAGATGCCTCTGTTTATACAAGATATGCAAAATATATGCTTCACATGTTCGTGCCCCGCTATCAAATTGGGTAATATGAGATTAAATAAAGCACAGGGACAGTCTTGTTTAGCTCTCTGGTATTCATGAATGAAAAGCCGAAACCTCTTTTTGTTTTTTTTTTTCCTGAATATCTACGTTTCAAGTCTTAAATGTGTTTACAGCACAACTATTCTTAATTTTTATTAAAATGTAACTCATGCAAAAAAAATTTACAGACAATATAGTCCACTTTTTTTTTTCTTTTGGAAAAGGTTAACTTTTCATGAAAAATAGAGAAAATTTGTAACATAGCAAAGATTGGCAAGTTTAGACTTCAGTGGTTACTTCATGTGAGCAACTTAATCTTGTACATTCTCCATTTTTTTATTAAAAAGCCAGGAATTAAAATGACAGTCTAGTAGTTAATACCTGACACCATAAATTCATCAAAAACTGAAGAAGGACCTATAAAATGCCCATTACATGACTTTTGTGAGAAAAGCAAAGCAGTTAAACCTTCAGTCCTTAATATCCAGAGTTCCATGCCTAATTTATAGGGAAGGCATGCAAGTACAGCCTCCATTGCATGGAATTTTCTGGAATTACAAATTATTACGTATTTCTGGCATGACTGCCTGCACACATCTGGAATCCTGCAGGTGAAAGTCAACCCAGCTCCACAGAAACCACTGCCACCACATTGTTATCTACTGGGCAAGGATTTTGGGGACAAAAGTAGAGATCTGTGTTCCCCACAGCACTTCCAGTGTGCCCACAACCAGCACAGGTGGCTTCTGTTTCCATCAGATTCCTCCTCTGAAAGGCTGGTTAGCTGCCTGGTAAGATTAAAAATAAAATAAAATAAAATATAATAAAATAAAATAAAATAAAATAAAATAAAATAAAATAAAATAAAATAAAATAAAGTAAAATAAAATAAAATAAAAATAAGACTCCTCTTGGTGGCCCACATCTCAGCCTATCCTAGAGGTACAAGAGGACATGCTCTTCAGTTTTAAGAGTTTAAGAACAAGGACTTCAATCAGAAACATTAGCACTCCTGATTAAATAAAAACCAGGGCATCAGAGAGCCTGTGTAACTTCTGTGGAAAACTGAGGCCTACTTTGACTTACCTTAACATATACATCATTTTTTGCATGTCTGTTGTGCTCCTAATGCAGAAAGTGATGCTGTAGAGATGTTGTAGTACCAAGACTCTCAAATTTAATCCGTTCCCTTCTTTTTCACTAATATTATTTATTTAACACCACCAGGCAAAATCAAGGCTCCATCCTACTTGACTATTCATCAGCATTGTCAAGCAGAAAAAAAAAGAAAATATGCAATTACCCAAGGTATGAAGAATTTGTCATGTTAGGTCAGATTGATCCCATCTCTGACAACGACCAACAGCAGATGTTAGAGGAAGAAATATGAGGTCAGAACAGCCACTGAGAGATCTTTTCCTGGTATACCCCTCCACATCCTGGAAAAAAAAAACCAAAAAACCAACCAAATTAAGATAATCCAAAACTGAATGTATTACTGCATGCTGTGAGAATTCAGTGGTGTAATTGCCCCCGCGCTTAGCGTCGCGCATGTCCAGAAGGGGCTTCCAGTTGCTCTACTCCAACCTCATGCTTTGAACAGCAGCTGGCTCGCAGGGCCAGCTACTCCATCGAAAATCACCTGCCATGCTGCACCCCTGAACAGAGCTTCGAATCTGCAGTCTTTGAACGCGGTGTCAGAGAGCAGCACCTCGTCAGCTCATCCACTTCCACCCCAACGCAGCCCAGATTTTCAGCTCTGGCCAGGTTTGGACGCCACCACCTCCCCAGCCCCTCCTCCAAAACAGGTTTGATTGGGAGGGGAATAAGGCACCCACCTCAGCAACAGGAGCAAAATCCGTCAGACTGCTCCCTGCGCAGTGGGAGCTCTAAACTCAGAGGAATCTGAGGGCCTCTGGGGGAGTTAGCACCGGGAGGATGGCAGCCACAGTGCTACTAATGCTCAACGCTGCAAACTATTTGGCCAAAATAGAACAGGCAATCCCTTCATTTCTGTAGAACAATCCTCGCTATACTGAGCTTGGATTGAGGAGCCTGAAGCTTGCCAAAACTTTGACTTTATCAAATGTTCTGCAGTAGCTCAGCCAAAATCAACTCACTTTTGACTGGCTGAAGAAGCTTTCTGTTCTTTCCTGCTCGGGGTTCTTACACGTGCATCACTTGGGTCTCTGAGCATTTCCAGTGGGGCACTGAGCAAGCCAGCCGGGTTCTGTGGTGTTTTTGTGGCTCCCTTACCCTCTTTCAGCAGGTTGTTTGGGCTCCCAGGTGCCCTGCTCACACAGCTCTGTGTGTCCCCACGCACGCAGCCTTCACACACACATACGCTCGTGGCTGTGCGTTTGCATGAGCCAGGGCAACTTCAAAGAAGCCCAGTTTCCTTTTCAAACAGTGGTGCAGCTTGCAATTGTCCTTATAAGGCCATTTCTTAGCGTGGCCCCAAGCCCTGACAAGATGGTCCGTTCAGATCAGCGAGTGCTGCCTTTGCAGGGTGGGGATCCACTCTGCTCTACAGGCATGAAGGGCACTTGTTACCTGGGAAAACAAAGGGAAAGCTGATCGAGGCCCCGTGGGGATATTGTTCCCCTGCTTAAAACTCTTTCTGAACTGAAGGACTGATGGACTCCTCTATAAAAGAGCGAAGTGCAAGTACACCTAGAAAAAAACATGTTGTGGGGTTTTTTTTCCCTCAATTTGTTTAAATTTGTGGCAGGAAGGGCATAATGCTTCGAAAAAGACCATCTTAAGATGCAAAAAAAAAAAAGAAGAAAATAAATAAAAAGCCTGGCAAATGAGTGCAACAGGCAGCCCATAGCTCTGCTGCTTTGTGTGCTGAAGCATGGCCTTGCTAGGTGAGACCTGAAGCAGGGTTTTGGAGGAGGAGCAAGGGGAAGAGTCCTCTGGAAACCAAAAATGCACGGGTGCTCCTCCCTCTCCACCCCACTCCTGGGACAGGCTGTGCTGTCAGAGAGAAAAAAGGCAGTGGCTGAGCTGGGGAAGAGGTGGCAGAGGCTGCAGGCGAGGGCGAGGATGAGGATGATGGGACTACATCCAGAGGGAAGCACTGCTTGGGGCAAGGAAGATTAGGTGCTCTCAAGGGTGGAGTCAAGCCCTGCTGTGGTTGACGGGCAGGTTTCCATCTATCTGAGTGGAATACACTAATGAGTGGTGGCACACTTTGTTTACACGGCAGTGAGTGTGCAGTTCCCCAGTTCTTCATTCATTCAGGAATGAATCAGAAAGGTGCAAGCTCATCATGTATATGAAGCCTTTTCGAGATACCGATCGCGCTACAGGAAGCCTTTGATCTTCAAGACAAACCTCATTTTGCCTTCAGCAACAAGGAACGCACACACAACGAGGCAGAAACCTCCTCCTCGAGCAATACTCGCTGCTGTTACACCGACCTCACCTCCGCAACAAAACGGGAGCGAGAAAGTGACAGGGCTGAGAAACTCCGGAGCGGGAATAGGGCGAGGCTGCAGCTCAGGACACCTCGCCATCTACGAAACGTGGCTTCCGGGCTGATCAAACCCCGCTGGCACTCGTTTTCCCACAGACTGCTTCCTATATCTGGCAACCCAACTTCCAGCACGCCTCCTGCGCCCGGCCCCGCCGATTGCTAAAGGACAGGACCCGTGTGTGTGAGGGACTGTCCGGGGCTCAGAGGCGGCAGCAGGCGCTGGTGCTTCGCGCATTGGCGCGGAAATCGGGGCAGCTGCATCAGCAGCGAGGCTTGTGCCCCTCCTTGCCACAGGAGGTGAGGCTGAGGTGCTTGTGGAGGCCACAGGTAAAATAATTCGTGGTCGTCCCTTCTTCACTCAGCCTGAACCCCGCCTGTGCCTTAAACTAAACACGGGCACTTTTTTTTATTTTTTCCTGTTAACTGCATGTTTTCTTCGGGCAACGCTGGCATGGAAAGGTTCAGTTTAGCCCCCGTGTTGCTTCTGCTCAACCGTGGTCTTTCAAACTTTGGTTGGTTCTTCCTCCCGTTCTACTCTCCCCATTATTTGGAATACACTGCTAATATATTGGTGCTGTTTTGATAACACTTGCCTGAGAAACTTGAGTTGAGCCCAGTGAGTATTAGCCTTTAGTGTCTGCCATGACTACCCAACCATTTTAAAGATGCTTGCTTCACTTTTAGGCTGAATACTGTTTATATGACTGGAATGCAAACACAAATTCTACAAAATTTGCCAAGATGAATGTATTATGACTTCCACCTAAATTTTTCTGCAAATGTCAATGACTGTGGTTATAATTTTCCCAGATTCCCACACTACAGAATGGATCTGTTTAATCTAGGGTGCTAATAACTTCTGAAGTGAAAAAAGTGTTGTGAAAACACTAAATTCCTGTTTTAAAAGTCTTCAAATCTCTACCACTGTATTCAGAGGAAAAAAATTATAAAATATTAATATATTTCAGTACAACTATTTTTTCATTCAAGCCTCTGTTAGAGAAGACTATTTTTTTAAACCTCTCCAGCTATCAGTAAGTTATTGGGATACCATTTGTATATTGCTAATGAATTATTTTAAAACTTGGATCAGTTGGAATTCGTCTAGCACTTACTGCTAGAAAAATGCACAGAAGCACAAAAGAATTATTAAAATTACTTTTGAGATACCAATTTTCTGTATACAGTTATACAGTTTTACCAAAATGCTACAGTTATGACTTTGGTAATTTTTAATTGGAAAATGAGTCATTAAATTAAAATACATTGAAATAGTCAAAAGAGTTTTTTACTTCCTCATCGAATAGAACACAAAAAAATTTCAAAATATCCAACCTTGCTTGAATTTAAAAGCGTGTTTTCCTGACAATTTTATTTAGTGGCCATTAAAAATAACACAGCAATTAATGAAAAGAAACCCGAAATAGGAAGTGCCTGGATTAATTAGTGGCCTTTTGTGGCAGGTTTTTTAATACTTTAGAATAGGTTTAATTGTGTTCCATTGCATGGCTGAAGTGACCCAATACACCCATGTTTCTCAGGAAGATCTACTGAAAGCTATTGCATCTTGTTCTCTTACTTTTCAGAAAAAATGAGAGAATAGGGAATGATTTATGCCCCCAAGACCACAGGGAAAAGAGTCACCAGCGGCAGGGAATGGGATTAATTTGATTTTTGTCCTCACCTGCGCGAAAATTTCTTAATAAACCAAAGAACATAATCAACAGCGTTCACATTTCAAAATCCGAGTGCTTCTTTTACCTTTCACAAACACTTTTTTTGAGACAGGAGAAAGCCAGCTGGCCCTCTAGACACACACTTCCTCATCGCTACAGCGCTTGGTTCCAACACCTCGTTCCAGGTCAGACCTTTGGTCTTCAAGGTCCTTTCCAGCCCCTGATTTCAACCTCAGAGCTCCCAGTGGAGAAAAATGAGCTGAGAAGGGCTGGTAGAGCAGGAGGAGAGATGTGGCTGGAGGTAGGGAGAGACATCCCTTCCTCGACTGCCAGTGGGGACAAACGTGTCCCTCTGGGGCCGTGGGGACAGCCAGGAAGGACACGGGAATGCTGCTCCTCAGCGTGGTCCCCAAGGGGTGGGACAAATGGGAGAGGGCAGACCTGGCTGACAGGTACCATCAGCAGTGAAGATTTTAGGTAAGCAGAAGGCCCCGACAAAACTTGGCAGAAGTGAGGTTGAAATTGTGATCTTGATGTGGTGACCGATTTTTCCTTTTTCCCCCCAGTGAAGGGATGAGCAGGAGTTACTGCACTTCCTACCTGACAGCATTTAAGCAGTGGGATTCCCTCGTACTGTTGAATTTTAAACAGCAAGAAGAAGAATTACTGCTACACAGTGAAACTTTCGTGTCTGTTGCAATCTCCTTTTTATAGTGCATGCCCACAATGCTAAAAACTGCACATAAGCTTGCTCTTGCTGGTCTGGCTTGGAATCTAATAACAAAAAAAAAAAAATTAGGAATAGTGTATGAGACTTATCAAAACTGAAAACTACAAAATGCAAAAAAAACTATTCACCCTGTGCTGTGGACTTGCATTTAGGTGTCTTCATAAGATACACCTATCTGCATTGCTGCAAATCAGTTAGGTGTTTTGGTGTTTTTTGGTTTTATTTTCATATAATTTAATAATGTGTAAAATAACTTAAAGCAAGAATAATGGGATGTAGAAAACCATGAAATAAGGACTGCAGAAGAAAAATGTCATCTCTGCCTGCTATTTTCACAGAGGTAAGCTGGTGAAAAAATCAGCGTTCAGTGGTTAAACTAAGAAACGGATTGGATAGGAATGATGGAATTTCTTGATTTTGTAAGGCAACATTAGAGACAGCGGAGAGTATTGGTGCCTTTTCATCACAGAACTCTCTAGGAGCAGTACCTCTGTAAACATTTGTGAAAATGAACGATGAGGAAAAGGAATAGACCTCCAAACCTGCATTCTGGCCTCAAAACACCCATTCCTCAAGCCGTTGGTGTTTGAACAAGGTTAGGTATCCACGGGCAGAAGAACTGAGGAGGATTTTGAGCTTGGCACAGTGGGAGCATCCTGGTGGCAGGATGTATGTGGCTTGGCTGAAACTTCTTGGCTGGTGGGCAAAAGATCTGGAATCAGATGGGCTCCAACGCTGAAATGGCAGGAAGCCTTGAACAAAATGAAAAGGTTTGGCAGGCTTCATAATCTAGGAGTGGAACGAGGCTCCGAAACATGTTCCAAGGCTTCTGCAACTGGGGTTGTGGGTCAGGCAAGAAGATTAGTCTTAAGGGCTTGTCTACACAGGAAATGGGCTGGTTACATTGAAATAATGATACTGCTAAAGCTTGGCTGGTCCGCTTCCTGATGCAGATGAGACCTTAGCAAGACAAAGAAATCCTTATGAGACAGGGAAAGCACAAAGTTGGCTGGGCTTACCCATCAGGTTAAACTGTGGCTATCTCAGAGCTTAGTCCAAAGGTGGCTTTCAGTCCTGCTTGCTGGTGAAGACCAAGGAAAACAGCTTATCGGCAGATGGAAACAGGTTGGGTGGGAAACTGGGGTCCTTCTGGTGGTGACTACTGAGACAGGAGCTGCTCACTGCCCAGGAATGCCATCTCCTGTGATTCACACTTCCTCTCCTTGTGTCCTTCAACCCCCAAGCCCAAGGGACAAAGAGCAATTGTTTAACTTAACGACTTAACAGCAGAGGAGGATGGATGTTTGAATAAACTCCTGGAGCACTAAACTGCTGTGAATTGACATTTGATCAGCGCAATTAGGTCGCGTTTGGCGGAACAAAACGGGTTAACACCGGCCCTCCAACCCCAGGAGCACAAGATCAAGAGTGAATAAAGACATTTTGAGCTCCCCACCAGCAAACCACACCTGAGTTGGTGTGCCGAAGGATTCTTGTTGCCGTGAAATTACATGGCAGCTTGATTTTACGCTGAAGATATTGAAACCCGTAACTAGCTACGAAGGCAATTAATCACTCAGTACATTAATACCAGGGACAATTAAGTAGGCAGGCAAACCAATTAATTTATTGGAGTCCCTATGTTTTTTCTAGTATGCCATGGGTTCTTGCACTGGAAATTCCCATTTGCAGCTTGAAAGTTGTCAAGAGGGAAAAGAGATATCACTGCAGCTCTGGACTTTCTCACCTGGAGGGCACAAGAAACACTTTGAAATTAGGGAATAAAAACTTCAGAGGGCTTCTATGAAATGATCAAAAGGGAAACAGTTAAACATGTGAGCCCTGCTCTAAAGCTGATGTTTAAGTCAGAAGAATGTGAAGAATGACAATTTAAGAACATACCGAGATGAATGAGAAGGTCCAAACCTCTTGGAGCTCTTGCTCCAGGCTCTCTGCAGACTCAGAAGTACCTGCATCAGCTGTGTTTGAGGCACATTTATCAGAATTTAATTTTCAGTCACAATGACTAGAAACGCGTTATACAACATGCACACTTGGGCCTTGGAGAACAACCGGGCACCAGGGAGAAGCTTCCACAGGCAACAGCACCTGCAGCAAAAAAAAAAACCCCACTGAGAACAGAACAGGCAAGCAGCAACAAGCACGATAATCCAGTCTAGAGACAGGGAGCAATTTTCAGTGCAAACTCAACTGAACTAGAGCTAACTGGCTGCAGAATAAACCTGATTATATCCCCTGCATATGTAATTTACCCAGTTTTCCTTCCGAAGAGCTGCGAACTTGCTGTTGCCCTCACCTTTCCTATCCAAAACATGAACCCTCACTGGTTTCCCTGAAGCTATTGATTTCTTTCTGGCTGTTCCGAAAAACTTTGGCTTCCTTACCTTTGCCACAATCAGTTCTGGTGGCATTTCCTAATACCCACTATGTCCCTTTCAAATCTGTCCCAGATACCACCACTAAATATCAACATGTGATTCCAGCCACGTCTCAGCCTTCTCCTGAACTCCCTTCTCTGGTTACTCCTCGCAATCAAGTCAAATTTGAACCTTTCTTTTTCCCTTCCCTTCCCTTCCCTTCCCTTCCCTTCCCTTCCCTTCCCTTCCCCTCATGTGTGTATAAACTTTTCAAGGCCCAGAGCAGAAATCACGCTCACATAATATAACTAACATATCTGCTAAATCTCGGCTCAATTATATCACTTCTCATTACATTCCATGTCAAGTTTTGATGCTCGGCATGTTTTACTATTAGAATAATAAGTACCAGCTTGATTGCAGCTATATCTTTTGAAAGACTACACCGAAAAGAGTACCACCCACTTGCAGTTGTCAGATTTTCAGATAAATTAGTTCATTACTGAGGAAATGACGGCTTTTTTTTCTGCCGTCTTCTTTTGAAATTAATTCAAATATTAATATATTGATTGGACAGGTGGCATTTACATAGAGACTGATATGTATAAATAATTGTTACCTTTCTGAAGATAGAATGGGATGCTGAAATATTTTTGCAATTATAGGTGAGGATTTTTTTTCCAAGTGTGCTGGTACTATTTATGGACTTTCTTTTGTGTTCTTCTTTGCATCTTTCTTTTGTCCTACTTTCTCCCTATTACTGGGATCCACCCAGTCACCTTAAAAGCCTGGCTTTCCATAAAAAGGACCTGGAAAATCCTGATATTTGGTGCTGGCAAAAATGGAAGCAAAATGTACCCAGCTGTTTCCACGTGTTAGTGTAAAAAACATTACTACGTGCAGTGGCAAGGCAGGTAAGGATGCCCATAAGTAATGAAATATATTTGAATTTTTGTTGTTTTGTTGTGGTTTTTTTGGATTTTTTTTGGTTTTTTTAATATACAATGTAGCACCTGTCTCCTTAAATATGAGGTTACATTTCATGACAATAGGATTGGCCATTCTTGACTTGATCAGTCTGCAATGTAATCACTGGAAATATGAACTCACAGTACAAATGGTGCATCTTCAATTATTCTAGAAAACACAACAGCTGTGAAGATAAAAACTGGAAAAAATGCCTTCTACATAATTGTCACAACACGAGTATAGGTGAGATGTTGCAGAAGAAGGGCTCCTTTGAAATACAGCATATTAAAATAAATTAATGCAGAGAGAAACTCAGCAAAAGTGTGGTTTAAAATAAAGGAGGTCACGGTGGGCATTAGGAGACAATAACTCTGGAGAGATCAGAAAGGGGAGCAGAAAAGAAAGGTAATTTTTAAAAACAGACTAGGACTTTATGAGCTGTCACTGTATCATAGATAAAACACCAATGGAGAGAAACATGTAATTTCAATACATAACACCTACAAGTAAAAAGAGAAATCTCTAAACTACTGAAAGGAATTGGTAAAGATTATTAACCCAATTAGATGCAAGAATGAGCCAAGCAGAAGGTTTAAATTAGCAGTTTATCCATTGGAGTCAATGAAGCCAGCCAAATTGCATCAGCTGAGGATTTGGCTGATCACTTGGAGATGTGGAATAGGGAAAAAATTAAAAAGTGCCATAAATACATGGGATTAGAGAAAATGCAGCCTTTTAACAGAGATGAATGGCCAGCAGGTGGATGAGGAAGACACTGACTTTGTGCTGGTCACAAATTTAAAACCCTGAGTGAAATGTTCAGAGGGATTTTGTCGAAGCCTCTCCGGAGCAGCAGCGTCAGTGACAAGCTCGGAGAGAGGAAAGGTGTGCCCAAAACAAATGACATTATTAGAAGAACAGAGCTCTGGCAGGCACTTCAGCAGTGCTCCACTTTCTGCAGTGTGCATCCCTCTGCTCCCGGGGAAAATGAACTGGAATTGACCCATGGGTACCACTGGGACTTCAGCAAAAGCTGACGAAGAAACAACTTCATTAGGAAATAAACTATTAGCTGAAGTAGCTCAAAAAGCAGAAGATAAAATACAATGTTTCCTTTTAATATCTTTAAAGGCATGCAAGACGGGAAATCAACTACGCCTGAAATCCTTCCAGAGGCAACGAAAATACCTACTGGAGTTTCTTCAAAAGATGAAACTTGGGCTAACTTTGTAATGTATCAATAAAATTGTCATCAAACTGCATATACCAGACAGATTATTCTGTGGTAGCAGGTACTTCCCTACAAAGCCAGAGATGGCCTTGATCAATTTTATGGTGTGTCTAGAAAAATTAGGTATCAGAAAAACTGTCTAGGAAGGGGAACTCAAGCCTTTTGGAGGCTGTATATTATACAGGTTGATTAGGACACACAGAATAAAAATTGTTTGGTATATTTGAGAGCTCAAGTTTTAAAAATACTGAGGTGTTAGAGAGACGTACCAAGAGATGCAAGAGTTGTATTTAGGTCTTGGGAAAAAAAAAAAAGGAAATGCTATTCTCAAGAGTATACAGGTAAAAATAGATTTGTATTGAATTGCATACATCTAGTAAAATACACGAGGAGGGGGGCACACACTGGAAAATGAGCAGTAAATATAGCCAGAAATCATTTGTATCTAACCCATAAATTCAAAATCATTTCACAAATCACTCCGTACCTCTCTCTTCTGAAGACAAAATCAAAATGTTTCTCTCCTGAAGTCTTCTTAGCAGTGAGCATAATGCAATACTGGGATACCATATCCCAACCAGCAAACTGTTGTCATCATCCAGAGGTCAGATGATGTAGAATGACTGCAGTTTCAATCTCATTGACTCCATCTAAAGCCACGCTGAAGGTAAATGAAATCCAGCTGTGTCTTTTGAAGGACTGAATTTCATAAAACTTAATTTGCACCTACAGCAGAGAATATTTTCCTTCTAAAGATTTCAAAAGTGAAAAAAAAGTGAATTTGATTAAGCTTCATGGTCACTGCTTTTTAGCAGTAAGAAGTGAAGTCAGGATGTGTCTTTAGTTGCTTAGAAATCCTTGTTATGGTAATTGCAGATTTTTGCAAAGTCAGTTCGTTGCTTGTATTCTAGTGGTGGATAGAACATCCTTTTGACTAGACTGCATTCTATTATTTTATTAAATCAAACTTATCATTGAAGAGTGGATTTATGCCGACAAATTACTTAATAAAGATCTAGGGCCATTTGTGGTTCACGTTTTAGTGACTAACTGGTGTGTTTAGCTTGGTTCCAACCCAGTTAATTTTAACACCGAAGGAATTTCTTTTCATTAACTCGGCTGCAAGTTTCACTGGCCTCTAAACACAAGCTTTTCTGCTGCCTGCATTTTTAGACACATTCTAAGGCTGGGAAGGTGTGACCTGTGGTACCCACGAAACCCACCTTGCGGTCTACCGCAGCCTGCCAGCACCACACATCCATTTCTCCTGTCTCACGTCTCAATTAAAAGGTTTTGGAGCAGGACTGGTTCCCTTGGCAAAGTGATTTCTTGAGTCTTGGTCCTCGTGGAGAGTTTCTGAGGAACACTGGGGTCAGGTGTAAAAACCTAATTGTGAGTTTACTCAAGCATTTGGCCGCCAAAGTTTCAGTTTCCTCAAAGGAGTAAAACCACTATATCTAATAATTGCCACTTATGCATCTATCAGAGAAGGAAGTGACTTCCAATACCCATCACGGTCCTCACCAGTGCACTTCTCTGAAGCATTCTCAGCAACATAAAAATACATCTTTCTATGGGTTTTCAACATAGGTACTACATTCTAGGGTGTCCTTGCAGACAAAGTGATCTCACTGTCAAGAGCTTGCTCTTGGAGATTCCAGTCTGAGCTCTGCCAGGTTAAAAAAAATAAAAAAAAGCATTTCAAATTTTGTTAGTAGGCTAGAAGTTTTATGTTTTAATAGGAGAGTTTTCTGAAGAGCTCTTAAGAGCCTAGATTTGCACTATTTACATGTAAACCTTTTTGAATCCACTGTCTTCTATCTTCTATCACTGTACTTGCTTAAAGAAAATTTTCTTGATGAGATATCCCTTGTCTTTCACAGATCAGAGCAAGACTTCAGTGTTTCCAGACAACCAGTTTCTCCTCAAAGTCCTTTCACAATAAGAAAACTCTTAGAGGTTAAAAAAATAAGTGAGTTACCAGGGTAAAGGTCAGATCAGCACATTACTAATCTTTTTTAGACAGGAAAGTGAAATTCTCTCAATAGCTGCAGAACATATTATTCTACAGACAGACTGATATTTAGTTGTTCAGGGAGCTGATACAATACTTGCCTCTTGCAGAAGGACTCTGAAGCCTGGCTCCGCTAGGATAAAACAGATGTGAAGAAGAGGAGAACAGAAGTTCATACCAACTTGTTGTAGGAAAAGGAAGAAATTCTTCCAAATCTGGGAAGGAAAAAAAGAGAAGCCACTTCCAGTTCTGTGAGTGGACATTAACAGCAGTGCTTCACTGTTGATCATCTACAAAGACTGTGCTTTCAGTGTCTTATTTTCCACGTGGCTTTCCTGATGTCTCCTGCTCACTAAGGCCGTGTTCACTGTCCAGGCTAAATGTACCAGTTTGCCATCCCGAGGAGCTAATTAGAGCCCATGGGGAAACAGGTTTGGCTGGGGGCAGCGGGCTAGGGGGAAAGGAAAGTCAGGAGAGCATCATCTTGATCTTTCTACGGTCTTCTCACCCCTCTGCCTGTGGCCTTGCCACCCTGGGGCTCACTGTGCAGCCCCCACGGGCTGCTGTGGCTGCAGGAGCAGGATGCAGGTGTCAGCCACGTCTGTGCAAACCTGACCCACTGCACACCAGCCAGCCCCGGTTTTTGGGATAAAACGCTTGGGATCAGGCTCAGGCTGGTCAGATTTTCTGGGTGAGGAAAGATGCAGTCAATCCGAGAGGCCGGAAAAACGCTTCTGTTTGTTTGTTTGGGTTTTTTTTTTTTTTTTTTTTTTTTTTTCTCCCCCTGCGGTTTTTTTCCCCTTT
>VZTG01009884.1:434701-455290 GCA_013397845.1 Melanocharis versteri
GAGATACCAGCCGAGCTTTCGGGGTGGGGGGTGCCTGAGAAGGATATGTGTGTGTGTGCGAGGTCTGGATGGTGCTGTGCGTGTGGACTTGGATCAGAGACGGGAGACACACGGAGGAGAGAAAAGCTCCGTGCTGGCACGACCCAGGCAATCGGGTGACCTCTTTCTTCCTTCCATTCTTTCTCTCTCTCTCTCTCTCTCTCTCCCTCTTTCTTTCTTTCTTTCTTGCTTTCTTTCTTTCTCTCTCTCTTCCTCCCAGCCACTCTCCCCCTCCTCCTCTTCCTCCTCGTCCCCTCTCGCTGCCCTCCTGGCCGCTGGCGAGGCTGGTCCCTCGCCCCGGCGGCGGAGCCCCCGCCGCGGCTCCGCCGGAGTTGGGATGCGGGGGTCCCCGGCGGCGCCGGGAATGGGGGGCTGCTGGTGCCCGCAGGAGGTGGCTTTGGAGGAGGACAGCGTTCAGCTGGAGAGCAGGAGCCATTACACACGCTTGTGCTCTCCTCTGAGAGAAAAGAGAGCGAGAAGGGAAGAAAGGAAGGGGAAGGAGCCCACTTCTACTCGCTCAGTTCCCCGGTGTCCCTACCTTTAAACCAGGCAAGGGAGAAGGCGCTTTCTCCCCTGCCCCTTTCTCAACCCACCCGGAGCAGGTTTCTCCCTATCTCTCCCCCTCTTTCCCTTTCTTTATCTCCCTGTCCTCCATTTGCAAGCTGTCTGCTTTGGTTCCAGTCCAGGCTCCACCACACAAAGCTTCTCCTCGCTCTCGCACACATGCACACGCACAGTCCACAGGCTCTTTATGTCTTCTGGAGTAACCTTCTCCTTCTCCCCCCGTCCCCCCCGGCTCCTCTCAGCACCGTGGTTTCTATTCTCCACACGGAGAGATCCTCCTGGAGCTCCATGTAGTTGTGATCTGATAGGATTTCTTCCCCCCCTCCCTTCACCTCCCTCTTTTTGGGGGAGAAAGAGGGGGGAAAAGTTTCATTTGTTTTCCTGGTGTTTGGAAGGGGAAAGACCTCCAAGTTTTGAGTGCTTTCTGCTCCTGCTTTTGTGTGCGCGTCTGTGGGGGTCTGTTTGTCTCATGAAGCTGCTTGCATGTCTAAGAGGAAGTGACTAGTTTGGCAGAGAGCTGTGATCTGAGTCAGGTAAGCCATGTCATGTTCTCTAGCTCCACCAGAAAATGGAGGAGAGAGAGAGAGAGAGTAGACAAAGCTGAGATGGGAAGTGCTCCTAACATTGTGGATGTCTCTCCATGTTTTGAGGCTTTGCTGGGCAGGAGCTGGCTTAATCATGATTTTTTCCCCTAAGGCTTCCTTCAGATTTTTCAATGCACAACATTGTGATGGGTCTTCTCGCTGTCTTCATGCTATCAGGAAATGAGGATTGGAGGAAATTGCTCAGATTCTCCTTCACACAGAGAGACACATCCTCAGGCTTTTTTTCTCTGATGCTTTCACGCGGAGGTCACCTTTCTAGATATTTTTCTTTGGTTAAAGACCACAGGATTTTGGAGGTTGATCAGTTGGCCAAGTAAATAGTGTATATAAGCGTATATTTATAGATTTCTGAAAGCATTTGGAGGTAAGTGCGTGCAGCTTGAGGCTGCTCAGGTTCTTCCAGAGGGTATCATGAAATGTCTCTTTTTTTCCTAGGTGATGATGCCTAATTTTTGGGATTTTTAACATCTCATTTTCAAGAGCATTCCTTCTTTTGGATGTGTTTTAAATTAAGATGGAATATTTCTCCCCACTCACTAGGTTGCATTAAAGTGATACTGGCGAGCTTTTAGTTGGTTCCTCAGAGCATCATAACATTCGTAATTTCTCTTGGAAAAAGCAAAACAGTTTTCACAGCTGTCTTTTTGGTGTCATAAAATACTTTTTTTTCCTGAAAACTTACAGCAGCATTCTTATTGTGATTTTAATGTCATTATGGAAACCTGAGATCTTTAAAGTGAGATAGCAGTTGAGCAGGAATTTGTGTGCTTTGTTTTTAACCCACATTTTAATCTGAAGCAATTTTGAGTGGACCCAAAGCAGGCCTCTCGGATCTTTTCCCACCCACTGAAATCAGCACATCAGCTGCACAGTAAATGCAGTTCCTCAAAAAATTCAGAATTCGTCCTGAAATGCATGAGGGGGATACCAGGGTGCAGTGCTGCTGATCTTGGAGGCACAGCTCCATGGAAAGGTTTGAGTGACGTCCATACCTTGGCTTCTCCGAGGTGTTTTAAGAACAAATATGGGAAGATGTTAAGTGGCAGGATGGGGGACCGGTGAATCTGAATCAGAACACGCTCCCGGGTGTGCAAAAAACCAGAAAGATTTGAGGATTGCGATGACGGGTGATGAGCTTGAGATCCGTCTTAGAGGTTAAAATCAATGCCCTTGTTTTATTTCTGCTGTGGAAGAAATCTTTTAATGTGTAATCTAATATACCTCGGAAGGAGATTGCTTTATCAACTGTGCATTTCTTAAGTTCTGGTTGCTGATGTGTCACCCAAATTACTGAGATTCTCTGGTTGTCTCCATCTTTCAGAAGAAGGCCATGGAACATACCATTTCAGGTATGTTTACTCTTATATTTTGACAAAAAGAGAGGTTGACTGCTTTTGGTTTTGGGGTTTTGCCTGTTTGTTTGTTTGTTTGTTTTTGCTGTTGTTGTGGTGTTTTTGTTTTTGTTTTTCCCCGAGGTGATATTTTTTGATGCGTTTTTCAGTCTCTGCACAGGTCTAAATCAGCCACTGAAGAAAAATTGAAAAATTGCCCACTGCCCTTTGCTTATTTGGGTCAGATCCCAAATATCCATCCCCTATATGGACTGTATGCAGAGTGCTTGTGGTTCAGAGCTGTGAATCTCCTCTTACTTCTGGAGAGGTCAGCCCAGTGCTGGCACTCCAGGGTGCCCTGCAGATACACTGCCCTTGAACGTGGCATGTGCAATCCAAGAACAACTCTGAGATTTAAGATCAGGATCTTTATGGGAGGGCCTCTCACGCCCTGGAAAACCAAACAACACTGCAGTAGTTTGAACTGGTTTTCTGTTTTTTTGTTTCTCTGTGTTTCCTCGCTATGGGACTGAAACCTCTTCAGAGGATTATATTTTTGCTGATGGTGTTTCTTGCTGTGGTTCTGCCCAGACAGACTGAAGTTCACCTTGCTGTTAAAATACTAGCTGAAGAACTTCTATTAAAAAAAAAAAAAATCCCAAAACAACACCAAAATATTCTACCCCCCTAAAAATTATCGCAAACAAACGAACAAACAAGGAAAACCCCAAAACCCATTGGTTTTTAAAGAAGCTCCAGGAAGATGATCTTAATTCATGCCATGGTGGTGACATGAATGTTTCTCCTAATCAGGCATACATTTCTTCATTCAGACAATGGCTTTCAATTGCTTTTGGTCTGGGGCACACAGAACCTTTTCTTGGTGCAAGCTCTACCGGAAAGAATAAGCATTGATAGCTTATTCTCCAGTATTTAAATATGCTTTTCTTAATCACTTTTCTCACACCTATTAGACTATGAAACACTGCTTTAAAAATATTTAAACAATTATTTTATTTCCTTTTACATTTTTACTAGCTTCATACCAGGTTACGTTGATGAGAAACTTAAGATGTCATGTTTACAATTTCCTTCCATAATTAAAAATATTTTGTTGCAAGAGAACAACTGAAAATACAGTAACATGTGTGCTTAGACTGTGAAGAATATGAGGACATAATGGGGTGCTGGAAAGGGAAAGCAGGACAACTGCAAGTGGAAATGGAAAAAAATATGATAATTCCAATCCAGTAACATTTATAATAAATTCGTTAGCACTGTGCACTTTGACTTAAAAAAGGATTGACTTTTATGAAGACCAATAAAAAGATGATTAAAAAGAGAGTTGACAAGTAGAGGACTATTGTTCAACGTAGATGTCTGGACATCTGGCAGATGTTCCTCTGGGCCCCAAGGAATGGGCAAGTTTAATTTTAGCCTTAAAAAGGAAATGGGAAGAACTTAAGTCTTATAATAGTACAGCTTACAGTTTGAGGAAGGTTACTTCAGAAGAGCTCAAAAGATGTCTCTTGAAATCTGGAACTCCCAGAAACCCAGCGTAAATTAGCATTTCCTATTGGGTTTTCCTATTATTCCAAACAACATGTGTGGAGTTACAATATAAATTTAGATTACCTCAGTTTACTGTAACACTTTCTCTGTGTGGTGTTGTGGATAATTTCCTTAACTGGGCGGAACAGCACTGCTTTGAAGTAAGAAACTGCATAAAAAGGACTTAAAAATGTGAAACTGGTGAATGGCTGTGTGCCGTTCATTAACCAATATTGTCCCGTGTCGAAGCCTCACCAGGCAAACTTAGGGACAAATGCAGAAGTCCCCAGAGAAATAGTGATTTGAAGAAGCTGCTGATGGAGGAAGGAGGTCCTGTTTTTCACAGATCAGGAAAGGTCTGCAAAGGCCAAGATGTCTGTATAATTTCATGTGTTTTGTTACATTTTGTTACATTTTGTTACATTTTGTTACACTTCCAATCCATTGTAGGAGAAAAATAATGGAAACATTCCTTTAACAGCGTATGTTTCTCTATTTTGACTCTTAGTAGATATTTCTCTACTTCGAGGTAAAAGATGATGTATTTTGTGGACTTGTTCTGGATGAATATGGTCTGCTGCCAGTGCCAGAACTGTATGATTTGCTGAATTTGCATACTTGATCCAAGATGTGTTCGAGTATGAACTTCTAATTGCTGGCTTCAGCAGAGATGTTGAACTTCATCAGTCCAAGTGCTTGCTTGCTTTTCAAGCAGTTGCTTCGTTCTAGAGTACTAAACAATCAGGAAGTCTCTGGGCCCATAGGGGGTGAGCAGGAGGTCTGAAAAGTGTTAATTGAGGAGAGAATGAGGAATGCCATCTTGCTCTTCAGAGAGTGAGCGTAATTTTTGAGAGAGGGGGGAAAAAATGAAAAGGGAGTGTGGTGGGAGCGAAGGTTGCTTAAACATCTTCTAACTTCTCAGAGAGAGGAACTCAAATTGTTTAATCAAGAGGTGCTGGAGATGGTGGTGTGATGCAAGTCCTCAGCTGCTGGCAGAGACACAGTTAACATTGTAAACGGTTGAACTTCAGCATGGCACTTCTCCAAATGAGTTGACTGTTGAAAATAAAATGTTCCAGAAGAACTGGGAGAACAGGAAAGAAGTTAAAATAGCATGGTTTGTATGCCAGTGCTGAAAGAAGAAAAGGGGGGAGGAAGGGAGATAGATCGACTTATGATAATTATCTTGTTGGTTGTAGCAAAAACATAGGGCTTTAGTAGAAGTTTCCAAACTTAGGGGACCAGGTTTAATAGAATGTGGTCTTCATTTGCGTCCTGAGTCTTGGAAGTGTTCTTCTGCTTTCAGCTTGTGTTTGGGAAGTTCAACACATAGGTAAATACAAAGTCACGAGAGCCTGGTTTTGGGTTCTGTTCCGTTTTGTTCTTTTAATGTTAAAAACAATACCAAAGATCTGAAAAGTCTGCCCTTTGTCTCTTGAGCTTTGTTAAGCTGTGCCAGAGGTTGCAGCACAACTACATCTGTGAAGGGATTTGAAGAAGGAGGAGGGGGTTTGAGATGAGGAGAGGGAAGCCTTTGTGTTTGGTTTCTTACGGTTGAACACAGTCTCAAGTACAATGTAATTTATTTTTTTTTTCTGTGCTCTTTTCAGCTCTCTGGGAGTTGAAGATCTTGGTACAGTTGCTTTGGTCAGCTTGAGGCAACATATGTTACTGCAGTAACTCAAAATATCCTGGCCTAATCACTACTTGAAGGAACTCTTCCTTAAGCAGTGTTTGGGAAAGAGCTTTCCCTCGTCATTGGTTTTGACTGCTTTGTAGTCATTTTTGGAGATACACTGGTTATCAGAACATCAGTCCCAGACCTGGCAGTGGTGCTATACATTATATTTTATCTTGGTCTAAAGTCTCATTGTTTTTGGCTGGTTTTTGTGGTGTAATTATGGACCTCCACAGCTGCTGTCTAGGGGGAATACAGTGGGGTTTTGGCTTGGGCTAAAAGCAGCTTCTTAGGTAGAAGATGGTAAGATCCATCAGAAGAAGCAATTAATTTAGTTTGGTTTAGCTGGTAATTGAAGGAAGATGGAAATAGGAGATCTTGGGATGTTCAGGAATTGTTCTTGAGTGGAGTCAAACACAGTCTCTTTAAGAATACTTGTTTAACAGTGTCAGCATAAAGAGCTGTGGGCACAGCATCAATGTCATGAGTGATTAGGAAGGACTTATTTAGAGCTTATTAGGGTAGCAATCATTGCAAGGCCAGTGTGTGTTGAGGACGAATAATTCTGAGAAGGCACTTGATTCACTGGGCTATTTCTATTAGTTTTGAACCAGTTAAATTGAGAATTCGGTTCTTGAAGTGTGTCACTTGTTACTTCGTGGTGGAAAATAAGACCTTCTAATTGGGATTATGTGTGAAGGAGCTAAGTGCTTGCGTTATGTGACAGTGTTTTTCCTTCTCCTTCCAGTTCCAGGAATATGAGATTAATAACTTGATAGTCATTTGGATAATGGGTGCTCAGCAGCCCTGGATGGTGCATTTGCAGCACTTTTTACAGATGCAGGCTCTGTGCTGACCTGAAGATTAGGAAGTGGGATGTTCATCAGAGTGGCATTACTGTTGCTATTAAAAAGGTCTGGAAAGGGGCCTGGGAACCCCAGCTGCTGTCATGGTGTGGAGGAAGTCAGGCCTTCAAAGGATACAAGGATTAGAGCGTCAGGAAAAGTAAACGGTAGCATCAGCACAAGTAGAAAATAGGCAGAGCTATTCAGCAAACAGAAAAAAAGTAGGCTAAGGCATGCCATAATTATGTGCAGTGGAAACTTGCTGCTAATAGAGCAGTGGCATGGGGTAGAGAGGCAGGAGAACGATTTTTCAAGACAAAACAAAGCAGACATTGCAGAGAATGGGTATAGGAAGACTGAGGATTCAGTGTGCTCGTGATAATGTGAAAGAGAAGACTTTGTTTTGAAAGATGCTAAAAATGGAATCTTCTGATGCATATGTGGTCAGTGTTTCCGTGGCCTGGTAGGACAATGGGGGCTTCTTTTTGCATTGCTGGGATGAGCAAACCCTTCCTTTCCGCCTGCAGCTCTTAGGTTCAAACAGTGGCTCGGGGTGGTATCGGTGGCTGTGGAAAGAAGGCATCACAGGATATTCCTTTTGGGAAGAAGATGGGTCATCCTGGGTTGGGCTGTTGTCATGCAAATGCTTCAGGACACAATGGCCACTTATCACAGGGGCCAGGCAAACACATTCCTCCCACACACTGTCCCCAGACCTCTCCTTGCTGGCAGAGGGAGGAGCAGAATGGGGGGAATGTGGCGCTTGGAACCTGTGCTCCAGCAGGCACATGTTTGTGAATTTTCTCCCTGTTTGCCAGATAAACAGCCAAGCTGAGGGGGCACTTGCTTGTGCTGGAAGATTTTGGTCTGGCATGGTGGTGACGTGGAGGGTGGTTCATTTACCTTCTATTGACTGACTTGCTGGAGAATTTAATTGAGTGTGCAGCTGGGAAAGGGATCGTTAATAAAGGCCTTGCTGTGGTCCAAAAGTCAGAATTCAGCTGGCCGATGATGCTGGAAAGGTTTTTTTTCCCCTCCTTTCTGCCTCCCTCTTGCTGATAGTAAATGGACAGCTGAACTACATCCTAGGACAGAAATTCCACAGGGATTGGTGAAGGTGGTTTATGTCAGTGGTGATTGTTTAACAACTTCTTTGTAATTTCCTTTCTTTTCTTTTTTCTTTTTAATTTTTAATTTTCATGTTTTTATTAAAGTGGTAACTGTAGTCTGGGCTAAACTTGGAATAGCTTGAGGAGTGCTGGTCTTAAGGGGGATGCAGTGAGTCAAGAATGAGTACTCATCTCTAGTTGAGCAAACTGCTTCTGGAGAGAATTTAAGAGGCCCATGGATGTTTATTTATTTTAACTCAGACTTGGATTCTTCAGTCCTGGTCAGACTCGGCTAGATTTGTGAGCATGTGGCTCTTTGTAAGGGGATTTGGGGCTCTCTGACCAAAAACAAAGAAGACCAAAGAATTGCTGTCCAGCCCTTGAAATCTTGCTCTTAATTTTTTTTATTCCTTCAACCATCTATCCCTAAACCCAGTAAAATGGGCATAATTAGGATTTAACGTGGATGTTGGAAATTAAAACCCCGGTGCTGGGTTCTGCTGCTGTGTGTGTTTAAACAAACCAAGATAAGAAAAGAAAAGCCTCCTTTCGTGGGTGGTTCTGGTGTGTCAGACTGGAGCGGAGCTGCTCTGCTCTTGGCGAGCTCTTGAGAGATGAGATGTGGTTACCTGCCACCTCGTTTCTGTGTCACTGCTGTAATTCTGACTGATCCTTTCTTCTCAAGTGCGTTGTTGCTTGTGGTGAGTATGGACAAATATACATATCTATGTATACATATACACAGTACTTGCTTAGTTGGTGATGCAGCAAAGTTTGGAAGGCAGTGGCCAACGGAGTCATCTTCTTGTTTTCTTCTGTGTTGCGAGACAAGTGGCATCGTGGAAGCAAACAGTTAAATAAATAAATAAAGTGTCAATGTGAACAAATTTGGAATTATTTCTCTCCGTATTTGATTGGAAGCTGTGACTTTTGCATTTCAGTTTTCCCCTCCCTTTTGTCTGCCGCTGGGCTGCAGGATGGTGGGACCTCCAGGAGTGGTGGGCTCTGAAGCCTCGCTTCTATCTGTGCTCAGCTAAATAGCTTGACAAGTGTAAAAAAAAAAATGTAAGAAATGGCTGATGGAATATTGAGAGCAGCCAGACAGCTCTCAGCCTGCCTAATTAGCTCCTTGACTGCTGAATTGTTCCTGCCCCCTCATATGGCTGTGGCTTGCAGCCCTGCGAGAAAGGGTTTGGATTCCCGGCCAGGAGTGCATCCCAAAAGTTGAATTAATGTAACTCGAAGTCAGTGTGGACAGGTTCCTTTCGGTCTAAATGACCTTTTATCTTTGCTGGGGGAGGGCAGTGGGGAGAAAGCGTCTCAGCTTTCAGCCGTGCCAGGTCACGCAGGGGCCAAGTTCTCTTGTCTGTGATCAAGCATATGGTGTGAAACAGCCCGGTGTGCAACAGCACCAGGGCCTGGGCAGAGGAGCGCTCCAGCAGCCCTTCTGCAGGTAAATGTGACCCAAGGCCACCTCCTGCATCAGCTGTCCCCTCGGGGCTTGCAGGGTGGGTGCGTTTAACCCTTCAGTGGTGCTGGCTCCTGGTGCGTTCCCATCCTGGTGGGTTGAGAAGGAGGTGTTGTTGCTCGAGAGCGTGCGGGTTTCTCCTGCCAGAACGCCCGTGCACGTGTGAGACCTGAAATCTCTGGCTCCAAGGACGTAGCTGCATTACTCACTGGGGCTGCTGAGAGAGTGAGTCAGTATGTTTGGGTCTTTGCATGAATAAATGAGTAAACCTGAATTATTTTAACATGATCAGATTGCAGAGGTGATAAAACACTGCAATGAACTTCCCATTCCACGTCCTCTACAAGTGTGCTGCTCTCCTTCCACCGTGGGGCAGGGGAGGGGTGGGAGGAAGACAAAGATTTTCAGTGTGTTGTTCTCCTGAGGAACCACACAAAAAAACCTGCTGAGGCTGTACTCAGAAAATGCCTTTCATTCAGTCAGAAGTTGCTTGGCAAGATGTCAGGCAGGTTGACCAAAGGTTGCACGAGTTGTGCTCCTGCTAAATGAACGTGGAATGGTCATTGCCCTCCATGGTTCTTGAGAGCTTCCACAGCTTCACCAGTGGTGTACAGGAATATAGTTTGCTTGCTGGTATTCTGGTCTTATCTCTGAAGATATTTATTTTAAGAATTCATGTCTACATAGGTTTGTTAATACTGTACTGTAATATCAGATGGGCTGCTGAGACCTCAAGGGGGTGAGGAATCTATTTTTAGTTTGTTTGAAGGGTAGATGATGTTTCAGGTTGTGGAATGACTTTCTAGGGGGCCTGTCACCATATACTGAAGTTTTGTATGTCATGGCAGTGGAGGCCAGTCATATGATGATGAGTTAGTAACTTAAATGGGACATTAAAAAAAAAAATCCTGCTCTTTGGGGAAATTTTAAAGATAGATGGAGCTAAAATGTCACACAGCCTGTTCTCATGCTTGTTTCCTTGATGTGCTGAAGACATCTAATCCTCTTTACAGGTGAATTAAGCAGCCTGCTTATGAGCTGAAGGCAATACCTGCTGATCTGTTGACATCCAGATTGGAGGGTTATTCATGTCTCAGTAAGACTTTTAGTAATGGATGACCACAAGAACATTTTAGCTGCCCAGGTGGTGTGAAGAAGATGGTTTGTGATCTCCTTCCACATCAGAAGTTGGTCACATGCAGGAAGTTGGATAAGTAGCTGTGCCATCCTCTTTGAACGTGTTTGACACCCCAGCCTGCAGAGGTTTGGAGCTTTGGGTTGAAAAGATCCAGCCTCAGACAAATGCATGTGTGCAGCAATCTGAGCCATGAACCCAGTCGTGCTTTTGAAGCACTGAACTGTGGTGGTAGCCACGAAGAACAGATTTTAATGATTTATTATATTTAGACTTTGTGTAGATTTGCTTCCTATTTCCTTTGGAAGACAGCGAAACTGCAACTTTTACAGGATTCTTCATACATTCCTGGGATTTTGTTTAGCGTGCAGGCGTGGACGCTTTATTTATTTATTTTATAACTGCTCGCTGCCACTGTTAGGAATGTTAACAAAGGCTTTTTAATAGGTCAGACCTCACCACTGTTGCGTTTTCGTAGTTACCGTAGCGCATTTGGTAGATAATAGATGATGGGAGCTAAAGCCCTTATGCTCTAAGAGCTCATTCATGTGAACAGTCGCTGTGCTCTGATTCTGAATTTTCACTGCAGCTACTTGTGTGAGTAAACATTTGAAGATCAGATCCTTAGCTGCATGGAGTAATTCTTGTGGAGCTTTTCAGGGAGGCGTTTGAAAATTACATCTTGAATTGAGGATGCCCTTAACTTTCAACAGCTTCCACCTACATACATGAGATGCTCATTTGTGGTTGCATGTGAGGGCATGGCTGTAGCAGATTTGCAAGATTCAGCGGAAGCATATGCATAAGATAATTCTTTCACTTTCATTCATGTGCTCCTTCTTTCGTTCTCACTCTTTGTATTTTGACAGCAGGAAGCATGTATGTTATGAATACTGAACTTTGACTTCAATTAGTGCTGGCGTGTCCCTGAAGTACGATTTCATGTGACTTTGCAGATGTTCTAATGAGAACATTCCTGTTGCTGTGTTGCCTGTGGATGATGTTCACGCATTCTGGAGCCCCATCACTAACCGTGGTGGTTTTGGAAACCGTTTTTTCCCCTCTTTTTTTTTCCCCTCTTAGTTAAGGAATTGGCTTGAATAGATGCTGAAATGGTAATGCTTTATTGAAGACAGAAGTGTTTTGGATCAGGAAAAATGCAACCTAGGTCCTTTTACAATGGCAGAAATGTGTACCTTTGTGTGCATGTACATAATACAAGTCCCTATCCATGTGGTTCATGCTGGTGTGGTGGTTCATCTGGCAGATCATTTAAATATTTACTCCAAAAGATCTTGTTCTCTGTTGGTGTGAAGCAGCGTTTCCAGTTATTTTTAGGTCATTTTCATCTTAGCAACCCTGTTGGAGATAAACCAGACACGAGCGCTCCAAACTGTCCCTGCGTTTTTGGTAGAAATTAATAAAATAAAACTTAATGGTTTGGTCCCAAGGGGGGAGAACAGGCCATCTGGTTAGCAGAAGGTTAGGCAAAGCAGTGCAGCACTGAGAGTGCCACGAACCAACCCAGAATATCTGGTGGTGTGTCCAGTTGCTGCGGGTATTAAGCGTTGAGACGGTGCTCTCGGATCTGCAGAGCCAGCAGTTCTGCTACCACTGCTGTGACGCAGGAGATAATTCTGTTGGGCAAGCATCAGCATGGGGGTGGATCTACAGCACAGGATGTGTAATGTCAACATGAAGCATGGGAGCTGGCAGTAAGAAGGAAAGCAGCCATTTCATGCCAGTGCAGGAAGCCCAAATAGATTTTTTTTCCCCCCTCTGCATCTTGTCCTTTCGTGCTGCTTTCATACTTGGTATTAAACGATTACCTTCTGCTTTGTCATCTGAAAACTTCAGCCCAGCAGGGTTTCATTTCTTCCTCTCTCTTTCGCTTTATGAACCTGTGGGGCTTTTTTTTCCTTGGTTTTGTTCTTGTTTGTCTTTTGGTTTTGTGCGTATGTTTCTTTTTTAAAAAACCAAACCAAACACAAAGCAATGAAGTGCACTCCAAGAGCATGTCTGATGGATTATAAAAGGGGCTGGGGGGAGGCTGAAGGGCTGAGCAGATCTGGAGAAAGAGAAGAGTTCAGTCATGTGCAAGTCCTGAGCTTCAGATGAAGCTCCACTGTAGATCCTTTTGGCTTTAGTGCAGACACAGTTTGTTCAAAAGCTGTAACCATTTGAGAACATTGAACCGCAGCTGCGAAATGCAGAAGGTATGAAATGCTGCGATACTGTGTAAGACCTTGAAACTCTGTAATTACTAGGAAACTGTAGAGAGCTACTGTAACTGTTCCTGCTTTCTTTTTAGCAGAAATGCACGTTTAGAACGCCTTTCTCCTATTTGGCTAAAGGTGTGACACCCTTTTTTTTTTTTTTTTTTTTTTTAAGAGAGACAAATATTGTTACACGTCTATCTAAATCTGCAGAAAAAAAGATTTCTAAATAAGCTTGCTAAGCATTCAGTGGACTTATAAAATCTGGTGATATGTCTCCTGTCAGCTCAGTCACACACTGGTCAACTGGTTTAGGGATTTTTTTCCACCCGTAACATTTGGAGAGACCTTCCTGTAGCTGCAGCCTGGGCAGCTCGGGAATACCAGAGCTCGCATCTTGATGGGCACAGCAGAGCTGAACTTCGTAATCAGAGCTCTCATGGTTTCCACTGCCCGTTCAGCAGGATCTTCAGAGAATATATTACAGATCCCCTTGAATGAATCCTTGTCTTAGACGCCGTGTCTGTGGCAGCCCGGCGAAAGCTTGACTTTCTTCATGTGTTCCTGAGACCTGGAGTGGGAGTGTGGGAGTAGTCAACCCACAGGTATGTTTTCCCAGTTGCAGTGTGGGGATGGGAGGAGGGGGTGCGGATAAAACACGGCTTGTGCGTGAAGACTGTTTGTTCTGTTCTGCAGTAACTCCATCCTTTAAACTGCCCCACTGGCCCCGTTCAGATTTTTTGGTTGGAGCTGTGGGACTCTGGCACTTCTGCATAGGGCACTTGCAGAGAAATGGCGCTGAGGAATTATGTGGGACTTGAACACCATCTCTCAGGGCAGAACTCCTTCTTGGTTCCATAGATATGCCATGGTGTGGCTGTTTCATCAGCAGAAGTATTAAGGACGCAAGGCAAATAGAAAGATTTTTTAAAAACAAAGCATGGCCACTCTGTTCTGTCTACCCATGTAATTCCCATTTGCAGGTTGTATTTTGTAGTGGCTGGTAATTCTGTGCTTTTTCTGGTGGTGTTGGAACAGTTTTCAGAACATGCTGGAGGAATGTTCATCAGAAGTGCTTCTTCGTACGCGAATGAACAGTGCCACCAGATACTGTGTGCACATTTTCTCATAGACCATCCCTCTACTGCGAAGAAAATGCATTGTCCTTGACTTTTTTCCTACTGAAAAAGGTGCTACTTGCTGAAGATAGTTTATTATAAATAACTACTAAGATGATAATCTCACCACAGCATGCTTGGCAGTCTTCCACTGAGTTAGCCTGTTTCAGCAAGGAGCTGTCGCTTAAGATACAAAGCAATCTGCAGGGACATATGATCACACACACTGACTGTTTTCTCAGTCATCATGGATGCCTTATCATTTCCTGTGCCTGTAATTAGGAACTGGAATCATTATCTGGTGAACCAGCGGGATCCACCACCAGAAAGATGGACCTGAGTTCCCACCTCACAAGCATTTGGTTGCAGAGAAGTTCTCAGCTGTGGAGGCTCTAGTAGAAGAATGTCTGCTAGGCATGGGCTTTTTGCCTTTTGTTTTTGTCAGAAGGATAGACGTGAACTACTGGGGAAACTCTTGAGATATATATATATATATGCTTGCAGCACTCACTCCTATTAGAAATTATGGACAAATACAAGCCTACTCCTGGCAATGGTGTAGAGAGGATATTTTTTATTGTTAGCTTTGTTTGGGTAAATAATGACCTCAGGATCTCTGAATGTTTTGTTTCATAGAGATGCTGTCCAGAAGAAAGACAGTGATGAAGAGATAAGAGACTGTATGCATTTTTATAAGAGTATTAGAAAACTAATATTAGTATCCACATACACTTAATGTCAAGATGTAACTGTAGTCACAAAGCTGGATGGTGACTTTTTTGAAAAGTTTACACTTTGTGGTACATGGCTGTTGAGTTATCATGTTATTGCAACAGTTACGTGATGGATATCAGCGGCTGTTGTATGCAAACGTCTTTCAATTAGAGTGCTGGCAAGTGTTTGCCTTTTATTTGTTTAAAAACAGCTTGATCAGGCCATCTCTATTGCTTTGTTGACAGTATAATATGAATCAGAACTTTCTCTAACTTCCATGTTACTCATGGATTCTGTTCTGTGGTGCCTGATGCTTCTCAGTCCTAAAAACTTCCCTTTCAAGCTTGGGCATCTGTGGTTGCTTAGGAGTGTGGAATGTGATATTTAGTGGAAGCAATCAGTGAGATTGAGGTGGAACAAATGAAGATGCCAGCAATGATGATGGACTTTTTTTTCTACTGGATTTGGCAGATGATGTTAAATTCACGTATCTCAACAAGATCAGTGAGAAAGCAGGACGTGAAGAATTTAGTCAGACGTTGACTTGCAAGGCTTAATATCAGCCCTTTTTCCCCCAAACCTTGAAAGAGTTTGGAATTGACTCACCTGGACAGAGAGATACTAAATCTTTATCTAGTGATGGTATCTTTCCCTGCAAACTCTACAAAGGCTCTGCTCTTTTCCTGTGAAGTTGTGGGAGCAGATTAATGGTGGAATGGGCTCTGCTCTCATGTAAGATGAGGGAATTATTGGAGCTGGTTCCTGCTGTTCAGTGTCCCGTGCGTGACCGTGGATTGTTCTTCATCTCAATGTTTGACCCAGATGCTTTTACACTCTGGGATGGCTCTTCAGGGTCTGTCGTGTCCATAAGTCACCTGCCCTGGGCAACCTTGTGTCCTTAAGGAAAATCCTGTGGAGCAGTTAGCTTCAACCTTACTGAAGGACACACTCTGAAGAGCCAGCTCATTAAGCGAGCTTTGAAGGGTGTGCTCTGCAGAGCAGCTTCCTGTTATTTGGTTAATGGTTGACCTAGTTCTATTGCCATATGCCTCCTGGAACGCATTCTAATATAAAATATGTGCTAAAGGAAGACTGGGATAATAGATGGAACGTCAAAGCCTCTATGAAACAGAAATCATATAATGCTGTTGCGTTTTGGAGGGTATCGTAGTTACTAAAAATGGCAATATCTTCATGGAACTGTATTGATTCTGATGGCAAACTCAGGAATGTTGAACACAGCCACTCGTGTATTTTTGTTTTTTTTCAGGCTGGCCTGAAAAGGTTTGTATCAGTAATTCCCCGTGCTCCGTATGTGAACCTAAAGTTAGGTAGTGAAGCATTCAGAGTGATATTACAGCTGTGAGAAAAGATTAGATTAGATTTGGCTAAAGGCAGGAGGATTTTTTCCCTGTGGTAGGTGTTTTTTCCATTGCAACCATGGATTAGCAAATTTTTTTTTCCTTTTTAAATGCTGGCTAGAAGCCAGAAATGGATATTTGAGCTTTTACCTGATAACAGAGACAGCATACTCATGCACATACTTACACTTAGGCAAAAATATAAGAAGTTTGGGGGCAGTAGGTAAAGTTCAACCTCCAGCCCGAATGAGACTTTCCGACGCACTGAAGTTCTGAAGAACTTAGGGGCTGTGTTTTCTGGTTGATTTGGTTTTCTGCCCTAGGAAGAGGAAGGATGTATGATAACAACTGTTTTCATAAGCGAGTGTGCCTTATGGTATGACAGGGGGAAGGGAAAATTAAAGCCACGTTTTGTGACCTCTCGAGAGCTCACCCCTCCATCAGCAGAGGCCGGCCATTTGTTTTCCTTCTGTCAGGGTGGGAGACAACACCACGCTGGGTGTTCACACAGCCTGGCAGTGGCTAACCTTTGTCTCCTCGTCCTTGCAGATGGCTTGCAAGCAGTCCAGGTGTGAATTCTGGGCAGAGGTGTGCCACCACAGCGGTGGGGCCAGCCCGGTGTGTCTTGTGTGGGAAGCTGTAAGCTGTCAGGACACGCCAAGGCAGCTGGTGCTGATGGGCAGGAGGAGTGCCCAGCCTTCAGAGAAGTGGTGGGACGTCTTGGGAGTCACAATCATCTTGTGCCTCTCTAACTCCTTCAACTCGAGCCCGTTCAGGTGCTTCTTGTGGCTCTGGGCTCATTTGTGTCAGGCTGGGAATATTTTGGCACGTTCGCCTAGGATACATGTAGCAACAGCATTGTGCAGTTCCCCCTTCTTCCTTAGTGTGTAACACTCAACTGAGTTTTTTGTAGGAGAGCCGCAGCATTTTTAGTAGGACACACAATGTGTTGTGTGAGCCGTAAATCATATTGGTCATGAGGGGGGAAAAGAAAAAAAGAAAAGAAAAAAAAAAAAATCTCTGCTCTGCGACTGACACAAGCACAGCTATTTGTGCAACCTGATCAGAACAAAGGATAATGCTTCTGCTGCAAGATCAGACAGATCTGACGTTTCAGCAGGCTGAGCAAATGAATGGCGGAAGTGGTCCGCCTCCTCTTATCCATTGTCTCAAAGATGCAGGCTCATGGAGAAGAAAGGGAGTTTGAATAGGGCTTCTGAAGGAATATGCTGCTTTGTGTTCTGTGGGAAGAGAGCAAGGAGGAGTTCTAGAAGTTCTCTGCATTGGCAGGCTGACAAGCTTGTAATAGGAAAATGTGGCAGTGGACTACTGGTGCTGAAGGAGCACTTTCGCTTCTGTAGCCTGCCTAGAAAATCCGATCTGTAACTCGGAAACTGGTGAAATGTTCCAGGCCTGGAATATGGGACCAAGCCTGTCTTGAAGGAAGGTCAGTGGGTCTTTAAATCCAGTGAACTCTGACCTCCTGCTTGAGACTTTTTCTATACTTTTCTTTATTTTTTTTTTCTTTTTTTCCCCTTTTGTTCTTTCCCTGTGTCCCCTGAATAGCTTGTCTGTGTGTTCTGGGGTACCTCTCAGTTGTGTTCCTGATGGGGTTTTTGCATGGGAAGGGCTGGACTGATCAAATTATTGGGATAGTCAGAACCTCCTACTTGGGAGATTCTTGTGGTTTCTCTTGCTCCAGCTGTCAAATTAACCCAACTGGGATTTTAGCAACAATCTCCCGTTTAAAAAGCATAATGAAGCCAAGGAAATGTGAGAAGAGAGAGAGCAGGACAGGGATTTTTGATAAGCTGGCTAGAATTGAGGGTTACTTCACATTTCAGAACTATAATATATGACTTCCAGCCTCAAGGGGTATTTCAGCTGAGAAGTGAATCCTTTCGAGGGATGGATGTAGAATTTATATCAATAACCTGTCTGGTTAGATCTCTGTATGTTACCTTTTTGAATGGTCACTGGGACTAGAAATTGCTAGCAGTTAAGTGCATGTCAGATGGACCCAAGCTTTCAAGTGGAACCAGTTTTCTTTAAAATCAAGCATTCCTTGGCTCAGGGATCAACAGCTGCAATTTTTTAGCAAACACGCTGTTTTTCTTTAAGTTAATGGAGATTAGATTTGAGTCCGTGATAACAGAGCTGGTCTTGGCCATCCATGAGATCCCTTCTGCCCTTTGTTTTCCCACGTACAGCCTAGAAGATTCTGTCAATTCAAAAGATTAATTGCACAGGATGCTGACAGCCCATCATCAGCATGCACTGGGAACGAGGCCGCTGCTTTAGAAGCCCACTTAAAAAAAGTGCATCAGAAAGTCATCAGACTCTCCTGGTTGGAAGCCTGTGTTGAAACTTTCCAATGTGGGATGGCTGGGCTGCCATGATCCAAAAGCAGTGGTGAAAATTCCCAGAATCACAAAGAATCACAGCAAGGGTCGGGTTGGAAAGAGACCACTGGAGGTTGTCTGGTCCAACCTCCTGTTGTCTCTTTCCAAGAGACAGCCCCAGGTCCCCCAGCCTTTCCTCATGGGGGAGATGCTCCAGTGCCCTAATTACAGTCGCAGCCTCTGCTGGACCCACTCCAGGAGCTCTGTGTCCCTCCTGTGCTGAGGATCCAGAGCTGGACACAGCACTCCAGAGGTGCCTCCCAGGGCTGGGCAGAGGGGCAGGATCACTCCCGGACCTGCTGGCAATGCCCTTCCAAGTGCACTCCAGGATCCCATTGGCCTGCTTGTCCCCAGGACACTCTGCTGGCTCAGGGACAGCTGTTTGTCCCCCAGGACCTCCAGGTCCTTCCTTTCAGTTTCCCAGCAGATCATCCCCAGCCCGTACTGGTGCTTGGGGTTATTCCTGCCCAGGTGCAGGACCCTGCATAGTTAAATTTCAAAAGGTCCTGCTCTACCCATCCCTTCAGCCTCTTGAGGCCCTTGAGAAGGGCAGCACAGCACTTTGGGGCATCAGCCACTCCCAGTTTTGTATCATCAGTGAGCTTGCTGAGGGGACACTCTATCCCAAGACATCAATCAATACTGGACCCAGTATCAAACCTTGGGGACACCACTAATTACAGGACTCTGTGCCACCGGTCGCATCCTCTGAGACCTGCCCTTCAGCCAGTTCTCAATCCACCTCACTGTTCCCTCTGTTTATTCTCAGCAGAGGCTCAAAAGCCCTCCCAGAGGATGTGCCACGCTGGATTTGACACAACAACCACCAGCATGGGTTTCCAGCTTCTTTGACCTAAAGGGAATAATGCTGAGGACAGGGAATAACGCCCCTAGTATTGCTCCTTTATTCAACCATGGTTGCAGACTGTGTCTAAACTAAGTCGGTGTTATTTGGACAGAGTGATCAAAAATGTTTATATTCCAAAAACGTCTAGTGGAAGGAGTTCAATGAGCTTTCAGTCCATGCCTGAGTGTGAGGACAAGGGGAAAAATCTCATGGTTGCACATAAATCTTAAAAAAAAAAAAAAAAAAAAAAAAAAAAAAAAAAAAAAAAGGAGTGTTCTCTCAAGTGATAAAGTTTTGGGTCAAAAAGAGAAAGAACAGTATCAGCCTGGTGCTAAGCAGAGATTAAAAGGTCAATTGTGTTCCAGTGAAGGCTGCAAAATGATTTCTTACTATCTTGTGCTTATTCACCTCTTCAGGAAATTAGGAGGGACAGCAGATGATCTTGGCTAGGTTTGGAGATCTTGAGAAAAGTATCCTTTGAAGTTGTTACATTCGCAAATTTATATTAGGCAGATCTTATCTTTGTGGGATATTTTTATTATTTTCTTAGTAATAGGACTCCTTAAGATGTAAGACAGTTGGACCAATCACTGCTTTCTGAAAAGTCAGAGCACTGTGCCAATCAAAGCTGATAATGTTTTTGCCAAAGGAAAAAAAAAAAAGAGAAAAAAGAAAAAAGGCTATATCGTGGCCTAAATCAAAGAGGAAGCGTGGGGAGCAAGGAGGATTGGCCTGCATGAAGCTTTGAGTGGCAGCAATGTGCTTGGGTTCTCAGGCATCTGTTAGGTCAAGCAAAGTGGATGTCTGCAGTTCCTGTGGACAAAATGAATTTTGGAATTTATCCATCACACTTAAAAGACTACAACAGACTTTTGGGCTGTCATCGAATGTTCACAATGGAGTTGAGCTGAAGGAGACAAATGATCAAAACACGTATTTGTGCCGTCTTTAGATCCAAGTTTGACATCTTTTGTGGTTTGGTTTTTGCTTGTTTTTACGTTTTTTTCCCCCCTCCAAGTAAAAGGGATTGAGAATTGGGTCAGTGCCTCAGGGATCATCCAGATGGAGGCACCTGTTTCTTGCAGCTCTAGGAGAAAAGGACTGTGGGATGAGAAAATTCCACGCAGAGAGTGCAGGAAAGCCATAGATCTCATTGGCCATTGGCTTTTCTGGTGGGTCAGAAGACTTTTGGATCTTTCCAAGATCGAAGTAAGTAATGACCTTGCTTTGATGTATCAAACAAATAACACCAGTGTTGTGCCTTTGAGAGCCCTTGATCCCAAAGAGATAAGCAAGGGTTTTCCTTTGTATTTTGGACCCATTCCATTCAAAACAAAAGCATCCCACAGGTCAGACAAGAAGGATATCTGACAAGATTTAAAGAGACTTTTCCTTTTTTCTGTCTGTTTGCTATGCCAGTAATTTGTACTTTTTAATGCGTCAGAAGTAAAAGCTCGTCATTCAGTTTGTATCTGTAAAAGAAAATGTGGGACAGAAAATGGCCCGTGACTCACTCAAGAAATGTGTTGGCTTCGTAGCCTATGTGGACTAAAACAAAGACTCCTGTCTTCCGTTTAAATTAAAAAAAAAAAAAAAAAAAAACCCC
>VZTG01009884.1:455303-482509 GCA_013397845.1 Melanocharis versteri
AAAAAAAAAAAAGACCCTGCAAAAGTAGCAGATATTTAACACAGTTAGAATGGCTAGGTGGACTAGGCTGGAAATGCTGGGGGTAGCAATGGTTTGAAGTCTGGAAAATTGTGCTTCATCATGAAAGCTTTCAGGTAGTCCGTTCCTCCCTTTCAGAGGTTCTCAGGAGTGACATTTGGAGGACTAAAAGCAGCCAGTTTGCCACTCTGTGTCCAGTATTAGAGGAATCTGGAGGCTGTATGAAGCTGTAAAAAGATGCAGTGGCTGGAATCTAAGACTAGAAAGATTCTCATTATGTAAACAATTCTTTATTTCTAATTTAATTGGGGGGGAAAAAAAAATTTAAGAGATACCGGAATTTCTGATGGACTGTCAGAAGTTGTAAGGGGTCAAGTGTAGTTTCTCTTCAGATGCTGTGGTGGGAGACAGGCTTGACTGAGGTGGTTGTGGACAAACTGTGTAGCTGTAGAAGCTGAACCTTCAGCAAGATGACTCCCAGTGCTGTTCTCTCGTGCCAATTTAGGGGTTAGAGCACAGCTGATGAGAATCCTGCCACTCCAGTGGAGCTGCAGGGAGTCCAGGGAGGTGGCTGTGTTCTGCCAGAACGTGCAAGAAGATTCCTTCTCACCTGGCAAAGGAGTGGGAAGGAAATTAACCAGATTAGGTGAAAAGATAAGGCTGACTGTGGGTTTGTAGTTATCAGTTTGGGCTTGATTATCTGTACTGGGTTTTCCTCCATATCCCCATTTTAGGCTTAAAACTACGGACAAATGATTTGCCTTTTGTTGTCCAAGTGGAATCTGTGCAGAAGGTTGGTGGAAGCTGCCTTCCTCTTCACAGTCAGATGCATTTTTCTGTTGTCTCTACAGCAGAGGAAAAAAAAAAATCGATTTTTTTTTTTTTCAGTCCTGACAGAGATACTGTAGATGTTCACATAGTAATTTCTAAGGATAAATAAATCCCTCAGAAGGAAGATCTCTGGCTTCCTCTGGAACTTAGCAGCATTTTAGTCACCCCAAACTTTAGTCCTGGTTTTAGAGATGGGAACCAGAGGCTTTTGTCCTGTAGTTACCATAGAGGAGGTTGTTGCAGAAAAACCCAATCATAATTTATCAACATGTCAGTTTCCTAGGGTAACCTAACATTCTACTAGAAATAGCCCAACCAAGCCATCTGAAATTATTATTATTAGTAGTATTGTGAATGCATTTCAGCAGAATTGAGGGTCTTGATGCTTTCAGTAGTAATTGGTTTCATTTTTTTGTTAGTCGTCTCTCAAAATCTTAGGCTTTGGTCTGTTAAAGGTGACAAATCTAGGAAACCAAGAGATTAACTCGTTTTGTGTTCTGTGCTTGTGAAAGACTTTAACAGTAAGCACTATCATTAGATATTCTTTTTTGATAACTGATGCAAAAACAAGTCAGTTTCAGGGAAAAACAGTACATTACCTTGGTTTTGAAGGTCAGCAGTAGAGGCCTCACTGTAAATGCTTTTTTGTTTTTGACTTTATAAACCAATTTCTACAGCAGGATGAAGGAGAATTTTGATTCCCTAATTGGCAGGTTGTTTTCAGTTCCTAATTTGTAGTTTCAGTTTTGGAAGACTTCTTTCAAGATTCAGAACTCTGTATGGTAGTAGTCTGACTGAAGGAGCTAGAGGACAATGAGAGAAGAAGGGAGATCAGGAATGAAGATGGAGAAGGATGTCAAAGCTGTTCCCCTTGTTTTTGAAATGAGTGACTATTTTAACCTGTAAATAACGCTCTGGTTAGTGGTGTCCCATCATGAAATGCAAGTAAGGATAAGATATAAGAAGATGACTTTCTCTTGACAAACCACTTTTTCTCCATTCCTCTCCCATATTCTGTGTCAAATCTTGTCTCCCAGGCGTGGGTGCAAGTCCTTTTGTCTTCAGCTTGAACATTTCCTTTCTTCTAGTAGTCAGGCCTGCAGATACAGACCCCGTGTGCTCAGCTGAAAAGGAAACCACTTTTTTTTTTTTTTTACTATTTTTTGACAGTGAACCTTCCCTGCTGAAATGATCTTGTGCTGCAGGTGGCTTGGAGGTGTATGGTATCGTTTATTTTGTCAGCTTTGCAGCACGTCTGAAGGGCAGGTTATCCAGGAAGGGTGAACCAGGCCTTGATGAGCATGTCTGGGTTCTGCCTCCTTCAGCTTCCGAGACCTGGGAGAACCCTTGCAGGTTCTGCTTTCAGGTGAGGAGAAACTCACTCCTGTTTCGACCCTCCACTTCATAACAAAAGGCTGTAGTGAGTCCACACTGATCCACGTAAAGGTCTGGTCCTCAGCTGGGGAAAACTAGCAGAACTCCAGCAAATTTCTAGAAATGAAAACCTAGAGAAGTCTCTAAAACCACAGCGGTTGCTGGGTCTTGCACAATATTCTACGGCTTGCAACAGAACAGCAGCATGAAGCTGGGATGACACTGATGGCTTAATATTTTCTGTGATCTCTTGGGGTTTTACTGTGAGAATGAAAATCCTCAGGCGAGAACTTTGCCCCTGTTCTCCTGGTGGCACTGGCTTGGGTGGCTTTGTTTTTCTTTGAAAACTGATAGCAGAAGACTATCCAACCTCCAGGAGTGGAGCCATTATGTGTGTGGGGCTGTGCAACAGGAGCCAAAGTTTAAAAATAAAATACCAGGCTGCCTTCCTGAGGATCCAGACATAGCAAACACACACGCACACACATACGCAGGACCTCGGCTGGCCACGGCTGTATCAGTTACAGAGCCCAGAGCAGCAAACAATGAGAGCCAGAAAAGGGACTCTTGTTCCTCAAAGAGAAAGAGGAAGGAGTACAAGGCTTCTGTAGCCTTGGGTGCCAGTTTCTGGTGGGCATGGGAGGCCCCTCAGCAGCAGCAGGCTGAGGGACAGACAGCTGTCAGTCATTCCTGGTGACATTTGCTGTGGGTCCTTTCCAGCCCTCCCTTCTCTCTCCCGCATTTTCTCTGCCCTACTGAGTGAGGGGTCTGGGCTGAGCAGTCTTTTTTTGAGAATGTGCTCCTTTCTTAAGAGAGAAAAGCAGTGGCTTTTATTTCGTGCTGAGCGCTGGGTGACTGGAATGCCAACCACCTTCAGAAGAAAGGAAGGACCAACTGTTTTGGCTTCAGAGCCATGTCGTTGGCATGTTTATCTGCTGGACTGTAGAAACAGCAGATGATCAGATCATTTTCCTAAAAGACCTGGAGGATGAGAGGTAGATAGTGGGTAGAGCAGGAAGAATAATTTGTGACAAAAGCAGAAAGGTATGGCTTAGTGTCAGGAATACAGGTTGGAAAGTGAGGTGAGTTATTTTAGAAAGGAATGGTCTTTTTGAAAGTAAAGATGACCCTATTCAGACAAACAAGTCTAGGAACCTGGGAAGATACAATTCTTCATTAATTATGAATGCGGAGAGGGATGAAGAAGGCGAAAAATTTAACTCTTTTTTGCCTGCTTCCCCAAAGTGCTGATCTCACACCAACTCCCATGGGCTGACCAGGGTGGGAAGCCAGGCTTCCTCCAGGGGCTGGGTGTGGAGCAGCAGGGATTGTCCTTCTCTCAGGTGACACTGGCAGAAGGCAGCTGTGCACAGCCCTGCCTGCCCGTGTGCCACCTCAGGTGTGCTGAAAGATTGGAGCCTGTGCTTTTGACTGCATGGTGTGCCCAGGTGTACCTCACAGTAAATGCAAACCGAGTTTTTTAGCCAGGTGTCTTCCAACTGCACCAAGAATGTTTGTGTATCTCAGCTGACAGCTACAGGCAGGCAAAAAAAAAAAAACCCACCCAAAGAAGAGGTGTTTTTCCTCATCTCTGCCCAGGCAAAGTAGCAGTCACAGCTGCCCATGACACACTTGGCTTTTGGCAGAGCTCAGGCTGGTTCTGCTCTGCAGACATAGGATGAAGCATGCTCAGTGTGCTTCCTTTCAGCAGGAATGCCAGCAGTATCTTGGATTACTACAGAGGCTGCTCTGTGTCTGTAAGCTCCTTTCGCGGAGTTTGGGTTCACATTAAACGGGATCAGGAGTCCTTGGTAGGCTGTGCATGGCTCTGAGCACAGAGCCTTTTGGAAAGATGTGTTTTCTTAGACATCCAGACTCCCAGCATGGAACGCTTATTTTATTGAAAAACAATATTTTCTGAAAAACCATAGTATCTTCACATACTGGTTGAACACAGGCCGAAGGTGATGTGTAGCCTAAAGGTTTTGTAGGACGTGACTGTCTTACAATCTAAGCATTTTTTTAAGAAATCTGTAAAGTATCTGTGTCTTGCTTGTGGTGATGCACAAACAATGAAAGATAGGTGCAACTGTCAGCATGTGAAAACGAATTGCTGGGTTTGCTGTCATAAATTTTGTCAGCCAGGGTGGAGTGGAAGTGTGCACACGCTTTGTGGCTCCAGCTAGCATGTGTGAAAGAGAGGTCTGATTAAATCAAACTTCCTCTTCTATGGTCTTGAATATCTCCTGCTTAAAAAAAGACATTGAGGAAGACCCAAAGAGTTCCTCCTGCAGATGTCTTTATGAAGGTCCTGTAAAGGAGACTCCCTTTGATGACTGCTAGTAAGTATTGATGGGGTTTTGTCCAGATATTTGCTAGAACAGAATTAATATTGTGTTGGTGAGTAGTCGAAGAGTTTGGGAAGAGAGTAGAAAGACTCAGCAGTTTAGGCAAAGTCCTATTAAGAGAAAATTATCTCAGATCTTCCAAGAATTTCAGATTTTTTAGCTGCCATCCCTGCATAAGAAATATTCTTACTCACCCTCAAAAAAGCTCCAAAACTCAAAAGCTCCAAAGCTCAAAAAACCAGTGTTTTTTCCATGTCCATCCTCCACTGCAGTGTCAAGTAATATAAGGGTTAGACCATGTTCACCAACCCCAAACTCTGTCTCCACTGGTATTCTTCTCTGCAGCTCTGCAGACATTTTGCCAAGTTGACCTAAATACTTCAGCGAAAGGCCTGGATTCTGTGCAGAAAGGTGGAAATGGCAACTCCAGTCAGAAAGTAAATACAAAGATAAATAAAGAGCGTCAGTTGTATCCTTGTGTGTGGTGTTTTGATTTGCCCTTGCTTCTGGAATTTCAACCCCTGACCTGCTGGAGAGCTTTTTCATTTCTTCTTCTTCTTGTGGGAAGTTAGCACTGGGATTCCAGGGACGGTGGCACAGGAGGGTAGCGTGGCATCACAGGGAAGGGCTGGAGTCTGGAAAGCCACTTTGTGCTGCTGGCTGTGCCACAGACCAGCTGTGTGACCAGGCTGCTTCACTTCTGTGTGGTTCTCCACTACCAAGTGAGGGAAGAAGATTTTTCCAGGGTGCAGACTCAACTCAACTTGCTTTTCACACAGACAGAGCCCACCAGCAAGTGTGGCCTGAGCTGCACGAGTCAAATAAATAGGTTGTGATTGGATGGAATAGACTGTTGGTATTGCTGCCTGAAATACTTAAATCTGCCTTTTTGTTTCTTATGTGCAACTTAAAATTGTGAGCCTTCGGATTTAACTTTGAATTTGAAGCCGTTTGAAAACCAGGGGAATACTTCAGTCTTTGCTCTTTCTGAGAGCAAGTCACTTCTGCTGACTTTAATGACTCGTCTGTGATAAATGAATGGAAACCTGAAACATATGATCCTGTCTTTTGTCATGCTCCAGTGTTCCATAAACAGCAGAAGGGAAAATGAAATTTGCGCAGAACCGATTGTACACTTTTCTCCCATAGACACTTTGTCAATGAGGTCATAAATTATTGTGGAACTTTGACTCTGCGTGCATTCCTGCAAACAAGAACCCACGCCTGAATGAATGCTTGTTGCTAGAAACGGACAAAAAAAAAAGCGCAAATGCCTTTTATTCAAACGACTTTCAAAAGGGAAAAAAGTCTAGAGTGGACTGCAAACCGTGTTACGTTATTTTTTTTTCCCTCCAAACCGTTCAAGGACGTTGGCTAAAAACAAATCAAATGTCTCGGAATACTCTTTGTGTGAATTCTGGTGTCATCAGGTTCATGTATGCCTCTTTTGGGATGAAAGAAGCAGGGAGGAGATCTACCTGACTGGCAAGTGGTGTTGCTGAATGCTATGTCTGAAGAGCTGTTCACTTAGCTGGACTCTTAATGAAAGGAGAATGTGTTGTTTATATATGTGATTGTCCTTGTCTCCTCTCCATTTGTAAATGAAAAGATGCTCCCTGTCCCTTTCAACCACCATAAATCTTTTTTTTTTTTTTTTTTTTTAACAGTTGAGTCTAAGATAGGTTTTTGTGCTTTAGGTTTTGTTTTCTATTTTTTTGCTTGTTTGTTTTTTTTTTTCCTTGCTTGCTTGTTTCCATCTTTATTCCTTTAGTAAGAACAAAATAGAATTCTTTATGTAGTTCTGCTTTGAACTTAATCCCACTTTATTTTAAAATTTCCTTGAGCTGCAGGATTCAATGACACTGGATCTACTGAAAGTAGATGTACGTCTTGGAAAAGCAGTAAGCTGGGGAGGTTTTAAGTGCCCTCCCTCTAAGTCAAACCTTGGTTCCTTTTTTTAAGTGGTTCTACAATAGTCAGTAAAGATGATAGGAATGATGTACACATTTGATTTGGAACTGTGGAATGCAGCACATGTGTCTTTGTCATTATCATAGGTGAATTTACTTTCTCTTTGTTGAAATCATTGAGAGCCAGAAAATCCTTCCTTTGCTTTCAGAACATTATTTCTTCTGAACTTTCCAGATTAAAAGGCAAGCTATATTCCATAATTTTGTTTGTATCTCATCAGGCTGAGGGTTCTGTTTGGTTTACAGATGGATTTTAAACCACCACAGGGCTTGAATCTTCTGGGTTTCTCTTGCATATTTTTAAACTTTTTTTTCCCCCATCTTTCTTAGCTTAAAAATATCTTATCCACTCCTATCTACTCTTGCATGTAGAGTAAATGTCAAGGTTTGCCTCGCCATGGAGTTGTTTAGACAGAGGCACTGCAGTTCCAAACAGCCTTTTTGGGTCCCAGAGCACGTAGCCAAAAGCAGAATACCTGTCCTGAAGAGCCACTGTCCCACCAACTTTCAATAATGTAACTGCATTTGCAACAAAATAAGGGTTTTTCTGAGGACAGGTCTTATTAGAAGACCATTTATTGGCCATTTATTTAATGCTTCTCCTGAGGCTTCTCTTTATTGCTTCTTATTATACACAAAACCAAAATCCTGAGAAAGCCTGAGTTGCCACTGGACTGCCTTTTCTTGAATTTGTGTAAGAATCTTGGTGGGGTTTTAAGTGCATTTTGTTTTCTCCTAATTGGAGAAGGTCCAAATTTTTACTAGAGACACACACAAGTGCTTTTTAAAAAGTCCTTCCACCTTGAATTTCCCCAAGAATTCTCCTCTCTTAGGCCAGGAAAACTGAAAATCTTTTCCAGTCTCCTCTTTCCTGTTACAAAAATCAAGTATTTGGGTAGAGATTCCAGGTTACTCAGTTGCTGTTGTGTGGCTTTGGTTGTTTTTTTTATCCCAAGAGATATTTTTTATGTCGATAAACTAGTCTTAAACTGAACTTTCCTTGTGACAAGAGACATCGGGAGTTATATATGTACTTAGGCAATTGTTTACATATTCTGGAGTGAGTTTTTGCAACCCCTTTCTCTTTCATCGGGTTTCATCCTGTATCTTTAAGGCCAGGTGAGAATGGTTCTTCAAAACGAGAGTCATCTTATGACAATGGGGACTGATTATTTTGTCCTAAAATTGGACTTTGTTACCTGCCTAGATATATTTAAATGCTTGAAGATTGCTGAGTTTTAAATCATTAAATGCAAAGCATTTGCAACAGCAGAAAAAAAAATAAGGTGTTGTGTAATGGACTTGCAGAAGAGAAAAAACTCTTAAGAGTTCTGTAATGTCTACATATTTCCAAGGATTGTAGCTTTTGAAGGATGCAGTTGCTTATAATCTCAGCCCTTATTACAAAGAAAGTCTTAGTTATTTTTTATTTTTTTATGATCCATTTCCTGTTTGAGCATTTCTTAGGAGGAAAAAAAAAGAAATTGGATCTCAGTGGCTGACCCTCAAACAGCTTATTTAAAGCAAGAAAGATTAAACTAGGACAGAAGAACTCCATTAGGATCTTCAATCTCTTACCATTTTTGGTACAACTGAGCTTTAATACTAGATTTCTCCTTAATTTGAATGCATCCATAGTAGTCAGGGGCAAGAGATGTTTATTACTGGAAAGACATGATATAAGGTTAACAAGAGGTTGGTTGTGGTTTTTTTTTTCTTTTTGTGTGGGAGATTATTACCTGCATAACAAAGTATTTTTTTTTATACAGACAGGGACTAACAGCTTTTTCCCGGTTTTAATGTAATAGTTTCTTAATTCCTCTTTGATTAAAACACTTTCTGGATGGAGAACTTCCATTAACCCTGGTCGATTCACAAATGTTGTGATCCATAATTGCAGGATCAGTCAGAATTCCCTTTTCCCCCCCATCCTGAAGTGCACTGTAGACGTTCCACTTAGTTTCTCCTAGAGCCTGTCTGCTATGTATCACATTAGTGACTATAATTATGAGCCAGAGGGCTATTTAAAGTGTTTTGTACTTGAGCTTTGTGTTATTGCACCAAGTGCAAAAATCTGATTCCTGGAAGGAGTGAATGAGTGGAAATGGGGGCTGAAGGGGGGAGAAAAAGGAGCAAGGTTCTCATTTGGACCCAGGATATTGCACTCACAGTGCATCTCAAGATGTAATCCAGAGGACTCTGTCTATATCTGAAGTTGCTTGGGACAAAGTATTTTGGGCAATGTGCTGGCAGCAACTTGTTCTTCCTTTTCTGCAGCATCGCTTCTCAGCAGGCAGGACCAGCATCTTGCTGCCACCACCACAAAAACAGACAGAGGACCTTCACTTGCACAGGTGGAAAAGCTCTCTTGGGAGGGGCTGGCAGGGAGAAGGGTGGCAGCCTGATGGTAATCACTGGTCTGAGATCTGTCAGGTGCTGGAGAAGTGTATGTTCTTTTACCTGGGGCAGGGATGCTGGCTGCCATACTGCGTGTGAGTCAGTGGGCAAATAAAACTGTGTATTCTGTCTGGTGTTATAAATGGGTCAGTGATGGATTTGTATTACCTGAGGAAATGAACTGGCGGACAGAGAAGCTTCTGCTTGCTGCCCTGCAAATGTCAAATATAGCAGAAAGCTTGGGGGAAGGGGAGGGATAGCTGGAGACAAAGGCAGTGTTAAAATAGCCAGGGTGTCAGTGGAGCTCCTTGAACAAACATGTGCTTCTGAGGGGTAGGCTGGGAGAGCTGAACAGTCTTCAGACTTTGTTAATCAGCACTTTCTTACCCTCCAGCAGGGTTTCAGCACTGGATCTTGCTTTATAATTGAAGTCATGCATGAGGTGAGTTTGGGTTTGGGTGAGGTGCTGTGCTGTTGCACTCAGCTTTGCTTGCTGGTACAGAACAAGATTTCTGGTGCTTTGGTTTTATGGGGTGAAAGCCTTTCCTTTGAATGTCCTTTTCCATCCTCTCCACATGCTCTCTTGTACTTCTAAAGCACTTCTGGAGCATATAAGATCTCTGGATGGACTGAGGGAGAGGGCTCCTTACTCCCCAGCGTCCCTACGAAGCTGAGTTCTTGCAGGTGATGAAAGACAGGCAGAGGGCTGTGGCTCACTTGGATCTGATCCAGGCAATGTTCCTTTGGTTCCCAACTGCCCTGTGAACTTCTCTTAGTGAGTCTTGAATGACCAAACAGGGTAACGGGGTGCCAAATTAGGGAAGTGATCTCTGGCTGGAAGATTACTCCTCTCACCAGCCAAGTTCAATCTCTGTCACCGCGGCTACATCAGGTCCAGTTCAGTTGCTGCACTTAAAGGAGAAACATGAGTCCAGAGAAGCAATTTTTCACATCCATCTTTCAAGCTAGTGATATTCTGGCTTTATTTGGCATCACATTTTTTCAGTAGCAGGCCCAAAGCAGAGCTTTGCCCTTTGTATTTGTGATTTCTGAGCACTAGTGACTTGATTTTCACCTCTGTGACTACACTCAGAGTGCCTGCGTGTGTTTTAAACCAGCTGTGTTGGCTGGTCTAATCTCAGATCTCTTAAGATTAAAATTCTGTGGCCCCTAAAATAATCCAGCAGTTTCTGTGTTCCCATGGTTTAGCTCTGTCACCAGTTTATAAAGCTGTATTTAGCCTCTGTAAAAATACCGTGCTTCTTGCAAACTGAGATTTGGTCCTCTTTAAAGCTTGCAGCTCACCAGCCACAGCACTGCCAGTGACCATGGAATGGAGCGTAGAGTTCAGGGTGAATGGCAAGATTACTTCTAAAGGCCCTGGAGGGTGTTTTAAGGGCAGACGGCTATGAAGAGATAATCTCTTCTCTCTTCAGACACGACTTTGTGGCTTGGTTCTTCCAGTCCGTGGCCCAGCAGGGTATGTGGTGTAGTTTCTCATATCTGATTTGCCACTGGCAGGACCCCCTTTAAAACAGCTCTGGCTTTTCTTGGCAAGGAAGAGATCTCTGCTGGGGTTGTGCCAAGCTGAGGAGCCTGCTCCTCCCCTGCTCCTTCCAGGGTGAGGCTGGTAATGCATCCTTTGTGTGAAAGCTCCTGGAAGGTATTTGCAACGCATGAGAAGAGGAATTCGGTGGAGTACCCGGGCACGGTGCTGCCGTGTTCTTCAGCACCACCTACTGACATCCTCTCTCTCTCGGGTTTGCACCTCCTGGCTCGCAGCAACAGCGTTCCTCGAGGTAATTAACAATGCGCTCTTGGCTGGAAATTAGAAACCCCAGACCCCGGTGCATTCAGTTCCATTGTGCCATATGGGGAGCACTAATGAGCAGGGTACAAAAGCCAAGCTGCTTGGCTCCGGTGTCTGTTTTCCTCGGCTGGGCCAGCCCACTTGCCCCTTGAACACGTGTGTCTGTGCAGAGGAGCGTTGAGGGGCTGCGTTGTGCCGGGGAGGTGAATGGCTTGGCTCATGCCCCGTGAGGATTTAGTACAGGAGCCAAGCGGCAAAACCACATTTCTGTTCCGAAGTTTTGCCCCATGCTGTTTCATCTCCCTCTTAAACGAGTTTTGTGCAGCAAATTAAGTATCATACTTAACAAGGGAGAAAGTCCTACTCTGGCTGTCCAGTTGTTCAGATTCTCGTGTATAATTTTAGTGTCTTTCTGATTTCTGTAGGGATTAATAACTTACCATGAAAGTAATTCAGAAGATCAGAAGAACCCATCCTAGCCTTGCTTGGAGCAAGAGCATTTAATGTTTGAGAGCCTTTCTCATAAGGGAAGTTCTTTATCCTAAGACTCTGTTGCCTATGCTCTGTATCATGTACTGCCTCACAGCTAACCCAAAGGAAAGAAGGACAAAAAAAGCCAGAACTGTAATTTGTGTGACAGTCTAAGTTTGTCTTTTAATAAGATTGTGGGATTTTATTTGCAATCTGCTTTTATTTCGAAAGTTTGAAGTTTGAAAGTATCCTTCAGGCATTCGGATGGCCTCTTAATGTATTTTTTTAAACAGAACAGATACATATGTAGACCCCAGGACAGAAAGAAGGAGAAGAAACATTATTTGTGAGAAATGAAGGAGTGATGAGCACTTAGGTAGCTTGAATCAGTAAAGCCCTAGCAGAAGCAGACAGATAGGTCACACTATCTATGATTCTCCTTTCACATCTTCTTCTAAAATCCATGGCCTTACAGTGAGATGGCTACTAGGTATTAATATTCAATAACCACATTTTTCTGGGGTTTTGGATTTTTTGTTTCTTTGTTTTGCCTTCCCCCCTGTCCTCATTTTTTGAGAAGTCATAGTCTTGGGGAGCCAGTTGAGTTTGTAGCAGTGTATCCATCATTTGGACCCATTTCGTGTCATTTATGTGAGAGGTTCTATGAATATTTGTTATTTTCTTGAACTAAAAAAAACAACCAACCATGCTTCTGGCAGCAATGAGTATCATCTCTTCCATGAGCTTTAAGAATAATGTGGTTTATATTTTTTGTAAAATGCAGAAGTTTTTGCAGGCTGTGCTAGATTTAGTGTGGTATTGGGTATGTTAAATGAATGTCTGTACTCAAGAACATAAATAAACATCAGCTGTATGGGAATCAACAAATTTGGCCATCCTATTTTCCATGACAGGGAGATCTGAAAGATTTGGACGATAGTGTACAAAGAATGTGTGGTAGGAAGACCTCCTTTTGTGGAATGAGATCTAAAACCAAGTTCAGGTTCAAACACTCTTTCAGGTAGCTGGATAAGGACGTTTTGGGAAGAAAATGAGTTTGTGTCTTCTCAGTTTAGGTTGTTTTTACTACTGATTCGTAATGAAACTCTAATAGACAAGTTCTTCCTGAAAATACCTTACATTTTGATACACATTTCCATGTAAGTTAAGGGAAATATTTACTGGAAGAACAGAATCACAGGTATCAGCTGACGTATGGTCTTAACTGTTGAGTTTCAGAATGGAACAGACAACCCAAAACTGGATGTATGGAGATATTGATAATTAAAGTTGTAACTGGTGATAAAATTTTATCATTAATTCCTTTACAAGAAAATGTGACCCACAAAGTATGTATATTGTAGAGTTGCAAACCAACCCATGGAGTTCTATCAAAACCCAGTTCTGTCAAATTAAAAAGAAAAAAAAAAGTGAAAAAAGAAATGATGTTTCAATTTAGTTTATGTTGTTACCAGCTCAGAGAAGTATCTCCACAGTCCTCAGAGGACCAAGAACTCCAGTAGCTTGACTGGAATTCAGTAATTGAAAAAAACCCATGAATTGAGTAGTTGACTGTAGTTGAGAGTTGAATTTATTCTCTGAATTCTTAATTAATTATGGGGTTTCCTTTCATAAATGAAAGATGAGGCTGGCTTCCTCCAGTTGGAATAGCCTTCAGGTTTCCAGTTTCTCAAATGTGTATGTTTTTGCATTAGTCCTAGGATTTTATTTGTTTAGTCCTCATTTTCCCTGTTGTGATCTTACGTTATAGAAAGTGTTTAAGAAAAAAAAAGAAAAAAGCCCAAAATCCAAAGACATCAGAGGAGCAGCTCCACTGCACATGGGCTGGACCTGGCCAGGAGCCCAGGCAGCAGGGCTGGAAGGTCCTCAGCACAGCTGTAGGCACTGGTATAAAACCCAGGCTTCTCTAGCAGGGAAAAAATGCCTCAGGGTGTCACTTATGGGAATTTTGAAAACTTGTCTTATCTGTAATTAAATTTTCATTTCCACGGTGCTTGGTAGTTAATTTCTGGAAGGGTGGGGACGGCTGGAAAAGCCTGGAGGCCCATCAAGTCCAACCATCAGCCAGCACTGCCCATGTTCACCCACTAAACCGTGCCCCCAAGGCACACATCCACACATCTTCTAATTACCTCCAGGGAGGGTGACTCAACCTGGCCCAGGCTTGGGGGAAGAAATTTCCCCTTCAGCTCCACCTTTTCGCTGAGTAAAATGAAAAGTGCGAGTGCCACCTGTGTTGTGTGATGTAGGGATGAAGATGCCTCTGGTCATCTGACCAGAGGAAGGGTTGGAGAGCTGGAGATGCCTTTGTTTCACACGCAAGTGTTACTCATGCTGAGCTGGAAGCTTACGGAGTGTTGTGTGGTCTGACTGACCTTTTTAGTTGTGGTTGTGCATGTGCATATTCTTAACTTGTAGAAGCTCTGCTGACTCCATCTCAAAATATAACGGATGGGTAGTCAAACCACAGAAGCTCAATTTTGAGGTCAGTGCCTTGGGCTTCACAATTAATTTTGTATTTTGAAGCTTTAAAACCAAACTTAAACATAATGATTTGTACTACTTTGGCTGCTGCCAAATTCTGTAATTACTGTTGTTCAACAAGCACAATTATCTTTTGTTTTGGATTTTTAAAAACCTCAAAATCTAATGCAACTGTGCCTCAGATGTTCTCAGGCGTTTATGAGTGTAGAGAAGGATGCTGTAGACGATTTGAGACCACCTTGTGTCTTTAAAACAGTGAGTCTGAGGATCTCTATGCCCCATGTTTTGAAAGCTTTTTGCTCATAAGAAAAACGAGAATGCCTCGATATTTAAGCATTAAGGCCATGTATTTAAGAAGAGGTTGTAAAAACAAATTAGCCAGACAATGGCATTTTAATAATCTTTTGTGAGGTTAGCATTGCATTAGTAAGGGTATTTTAGAAGTCACATATTATTTATAGGCAATGCAGTCTCAAGAGATTGCTTGTGAATATGTTCAAGGGCTTCTGGGATTTATGGATTAATTTAATGGTGGTTTTGTTTGGTTGCTTTGGGTTTTTCTTCCCACACTTCTGCTGCTGAGTTACTAGATTTGGTAGCTCCAGTCTCACTCCACCTCCATTCCCCTCTGAATTTTCTCATTGAAAATGTAAAGGGTTATGGAATGTGTTACCTTAGACCATGATGGAGACGAGTGAACCTTGCTTTGTCTCCTTGGCTTGGGATGGGTCTTGCCAATGTATTAACATCTGCACTTGAAAATGCTCTTTGCTTTTCGGTGGGCGAGTCCCTCCCAGTGTCATGTCCCACGCTGACCAAAAAAGAAGAAAGATGCACATTGTGTTACAGTTTCTTTTGATACATATGAGCTCAAACTGGCAGGTTGTGTTTTTTAGCCCTTGCGCAATGGCGAGATTTTAAAGAAGGAGGTGGAAATGGTAGAGCAGAATCCCTTACAGAACGCTTCGTCCTGCTCACAGCAGGTGATGCGTGGTGGAAACATCACACTGAAGTCCACTCAGCTGTACCTGATGTTTGTTCCTCATGGGAAGCAGTTAAGATTAACCTCTTTCGGACTTGGTGCTGCCTTTGTGGTGCAGACCTTGCTGAGATTGAAGCTGGAACCCATTAGAGAGTCTCCATCAGTTTTGTCATCAGCAGCTATTAATGGTATCTCTCAACACAAAGGTTGGTTTAAGCTTGTGTAGACAGCAACCAGCATCCTTAAGGGGATGCATTCTCCAAGCAGCAGCATGTGCTGGAGATGAATGAAGATGGTGGTGGTTTTCACCTCTTGAAGCTGCCAGGATTGTCCTTTTTTTCATATCCTCAGCGTTGGTCTCCCTTCTGGTTTTCTATTTCGTAAGCTGGCCTGAAGTTTTCCAGAAGACACAGAGCTGAGAGCGTTTTGCGGTGATGTTTCTAAAGGGTCTGAAGTTTTCGGGGGGCTTGGGGAGGGCTGAGGGCTGAGGGGGGGAAGAGTGAGATTTTTGCGTGCCCGCCCGCCTTGTTTTTCCATCTCTTCCACACAATGGAGCTTTCAGAGAACCTCTCTTAAAAAGGCATAGCTACAGCCTTTGTGCGAAGGGTGTGTCTGCTGGCAGGGTTTGCTGATGCAGGCAGGCTGGCTGGTGATTAACAAAGGTCATTAGACTTTGGAATCTGGCAGGGGAGTGGGGTGGTGTGTCTTCTGCGCCGAGCAGGAGAGCTCCCCAGGGACAGGCCCGGCTGGAGGCTCCCCGCCTGCTGTCCCCCCTCGCTCCCCCTCGCCTCCTCCTCCTCCACCTCCTCCTCCTCCTTCTCCTCCTCCTGCTGCTCCTGCTCCTGGGGAGGCTCAGCTGCCTGTCGCCTCTGCCTGTAGGACAGCTTGGAACCAGTGTCTTGGTGCTCGTGGAGCCAAGCGCCACATTTTGGCACCCATGGGCCCTGGGAAGCCAACCCCGAGGAGGTGTTTTGGGGAAAACCCACAGCTGGAGGAGAGGAGGTGCAGCTCTGAGGAAGGGCGCAGGGGGAGAGAGAGCAGCGACACACGGCTTGTGGAGGGGCAAAGCCATGCAGGAGAAAGGGAGATGTGGTTTCTGGGGGATGGTGATGTTTTTAAAGCATCACCTAAGGAGGAGGAGTTAAAAAAAAAAAAAAAAGGGGGGGGGGGGGGGAGGGGGAAAAAAAAAAAAAAAAAAAAAAAAAAAAAAAAAGGCTGGTGTGCTTGAGCTGAAGCTGAGATAAGTGAGGCCATGTTGTGCACAGGCAAGAAGCTCTGAGGCTCTGAGTGCAGGAGTTGTCTGAGCTAAAATGGCTGCTCCCAAAGCTCAGAGGACTAGGGCAGCTTAGTGAGTCTTAAAGCTTCAGTGACGCAGGGGCTCATATCTCTTGAAAGTGTGATAAACACATTCAGCAGAGCTGTGGCTTGTTTGGCTGAGATGAAAGGACTAAGCTTGGGGGGATGGGTAGTGAAAACTGGATGATCTGCTTTTCTGTGAAGTGCTCTAAATGCAGGAGTCGTCTGCTCCATGGAAAAATTTGTTTTCAGGTCTAATGGACTGTGCTAAAGGAGACGTGGGGTGGGGCTTCACTCACTGCTGTAATTTGATCCAGAGCAGATAGCAACCTCTTCCACACAATTTGGTCTGGTGCTTGCACATAAAAGCTTGAGTATCTCGATTATTGTAACTTTGTTAGCTGAAAAGAAGCTGGTGCAGCGTTCATTTTCTTTATTGGTGGTGAGAGGGAGTGGGGGGAGAGAAAGGACACAGTGCAGCCTGCAAAGTAACGTAGGTAAATATGTGGAGAGCCCCTGTGCTCAGACTGTCCGGAATTTGACTTGCTAGAAGTTTATTTTAGCAGGCTATCAGAAGAAGCATTCTTTCATCTGAAATGCTGGTGCAGTACTCTCTCTCTGGTTTCTGTGCCTTAGTGTTTTGGAGCTTTCTCCTCACTTTGTAGGTTGCTTCTTTCATACTCCACATACAACAAACACATGGAATTTAAATTGCTTTGGGCTGCCGTTGTGTCTTGGACCTCTGAAATGCTCCGTTTGTCATCCTTTTCCAGCACACGAATGGAAGCTTAAAGAGGCAATTTCTGTATAAACAAAGCAGAGTAGCTCTTGTGCCTAAGCGCTGCTCAGGGTAGGAGGGTCTGAGTCTTTTGTTTGGTTTGTGCTTTGTGTCTCCTGTCCTTCATGGCAGTGCAACCCTCTGTTGCAGGATTAATTGTCACAAGCTGAACCACCGTTCTTCACTGTATCTTAGGTTGCTTTTTACTTGAAGGTATGCAGGGGTTTTGGATAAATTAAGGAAGTCATAGTGACTCTTGAGTCTTTGTAACTCATGTTTCCATTGTGCTTTTTCTGTGGTTATTCCCGTTGCTTCCCTTTTCTACCTCCGGCTGTCTCCATCCCCCAGACAGCTACGGCACAAAGGACTTGTCCCTAGAATAGGCTGAAATGAAACTGTAAACATTTTAATGAAGAGTGGAGGTGCCATTAAAAGCTTGGTGGAAGTAGGGCAGAGCAAAGTATTCTGCCTTGGGTTCACGTAACTGCATCTAACCTTGCTGTTAGGTCTAGGTTTTCAATATCAGGACAGATAGGATGCTGTGAAGAAAGACAGATTTCTCCCTGTGAGAAGCTTTTGATGCATGGTAGTGAATGAGGCAGGAATTGGCAGCTTCCAAGAAGGTTAGAGTGTGTCTCCTGAAGGCAGAAGCTGCTGTCATCTGATTGTAAATTCCAGTGCGTGGCTGGGAGTAATGTGCCATTTCTCTGCACATGGGCTGTGGTCTTTGAACAAGACCAAATTCTGAATAACAGCCCCTGCGTAATGGAAAAGCCAAGGGGACAAAGTCCAGAGGATCAGTAGTCACTTGTTAGAGAGTCAGACTGTTCATGGAGTTGAGTCAGCAGCTTGTGAGCTACCTAGATAGGACTTCTTGTGGGTCTGAGTAGGCGCTTCTTCATAGGGTAAGGAAAGGTTGAGTTTCACGCCGCTGTGTTTGTGCAATCTCTGCAAATGACTGAGTCATCAAGACCTTGGTGTTACCTTGGTGTTTCCAGGATTTGTTCCAAAAGCACTGCTGTAAACTCATGTCTTTCTTCTTCTCTCCTTCTCCTGTTTTTCTTGCAGATTTTTCTAATGTAAAAGATCATCTTGAACCATGGAGGTCCTGCAGTGTGATGGCTGCGATTTTCGAGCTCCATCTTACGAAGACCTAAAAGCTCACATTCAGGATGTTCACACTGCTTTTCTGCAGCCAACTGATGTCTCTGAGGAGAGTCCTACCCAGCCAAGGTCTGGTTCCATCAATGCTAGCAACCAGACCGAGGTTGAATTTTCTTCTGTAAAGGATGAATTCGCAATTGCAGATGACATAGCAGGTAAATATCAACTCCAAGATTGATCTCAACTGTTACGATCTCAGCTCTTTTTTGCAACCCCTATTTTACATACGTCTTACTTCAGTGTGTTTTAGTTTCTGCCTTTAATGTGGTTTGAAAATTTGCATTGTCTTTATGGCTATGTCAGCAAAGCAGATACCTAGCATCAGCCCTACGGATTCTGACCATGGCTTTTTTTTTTTCCTTCAAATGCAAACGTGGAGGATAGTTTTATTTCCCAGCTTCTTTTCATGGGGTTCTTCATACTGATTTTTCATTTTCAGCTTTTCATGGTTGTTCTTCACTACCATGAACCACCTCAAAATTTTCAACTTTTGTTAGTGCACTAGTTTTATTTTTTCCTCCAAGGAGGTAATTTTGGAAACTATCCACCCAAAACTGTTCACCACAGTCATTTATATGTAGAAATTATGCATGATGGGCACTTTTCTGACCATTGCCAGGTCTTCGGATATTACCATAAGTAAGTGAGGGAATCCTGGAATGGTTGTTGTCAGTTCAGGATGTGGTTACATTCTTAAGCATACAGGGTGGGTGGAGGAAAAGCCTTTTTATTTTATTTTATTTATTTACATATACACCTTAATTCTCATTTTAGGGCAAAATGCAACAAGTCAGATGGGGACTGGAAGTTACTATAGCCAGAGCCAGACTTTCTATGGCCAGCATATGGCTCCAAATCCTAAACCAACCAGCAAGTTTTTCCAGTGCAAGTTCTGTGTGCGTTACTTCCGTTCCAAAAACCTCCTCATAGAGCACACACGGAAGGTTCATGGAGCACAGGCTGGGGGGAGCTCAGTGGGGCCACCGGCTTCTAGTTCCCTAAATTACAACATCATGATGCATGAAGGGTTTGGTAAAGTTTTCAGTTGCCAGTTCTGCACCTACAAGTCACCCAGGCGTGCGAGGATTATTAAGCACCAGAAAATGTATCACAAAAACAACCTGAAAGAGAGTTCAGCTCCTTCTGCTGCTGCTGCTGCTGCTGTGTCTGAATCAACGTCTGCTTCTGTGCCAGTGCAGGAACCCTGCAAGGAGCTGCCGGCAGAGGTGGTGGAGCGGAGCATTTTGGAGTCGATGGTTAAGCCCCTGACCAAGTCTAGGGGCAACTTTTGCTGTGAGTGGTGCAGCTACCAGACACCTCGGAGGGAGCGCTGGTGTGACCACATGATGAAGAAGCACCGCAGCATGGTGAAAATCCTGTCGAGCCTGAGGCAGCAGCAGGATGGAACCAGCGCACCCGAGGTGCAGAGTAAGAGTGCCCAGAGTGCCTCTCCAAACTCGAATTACATGTCCATGAACACAACTGGACGTGAGATGTCGAGTGCTAATGTCTCAAACTTCAGGGGATCTATGGGTAATTCACTTATCAGGCCCAACTCTTCTACATCTTCGAAGTTTTCTTCCGTGTCTTACCCTCAAATGAAGCCTAAGTCACCTCACAACTCGGGCATGGTTAATTTGTCTGACAGATCCCGCTATGGAATTGCTGATATGACGAATTCTTCTGCTGACCTGGAAACAAGCAGTATGCTAAATGACTCCAGCTCAGATGAAGAGCTAAATGAAATGGACAGCGAGAATGGCTTAAACTCCATGGATCACCAGACCTCAGGAATGTCTGCAGAGCAGCTGATGGGATCTGATGGCAACAAACTATTGGAAACGAAGGGAATTCCCTTTAGAAGATACATGAACAGGTTCCAGTGTCCTTTCTGCCCTTTCCTGACGATGCACCGCCGAAGTATTTCCCGCCACATCGAGAACATCCACCTCTCTGGGAAGACGGCTGTGTACAAGTGTGACGAGTGCCCCTTCACCTGCAAGAGTTCCCTGAAGCTCGGCGCCCACAAGCAGTGTCACACTGGAACGACTTCCGACTGGGACACCATGAACTCCCAGGCTGAGAGCATTGCCTCGTCCCTGAACGACAGCACGGTGTCTTACGAGAGTGGGAATATCAACGGCAGGAAGTCAGCTGGGATGATGGAACCCGTGCAGCCGCAGCCGCAGCAGCCGCAGCAACTGCAGCAACAGCAGCAGCAGCAGCAGCAATCACCCCAGCCCCATTCGCAGCATCCATACAAGTGCACGTTGTGCAACTATTCCACCACCACTTTGAAAGGCCTCAGAGTTCATCAGCAGCACAAGCATTCGTTCTGTGACAACTTGCCAAAATACGATGGGCCGCCATCAAATGCGCCGCAGGAGAGCGAGGCAGATGCTCACCCCTCTGCCAGCACGGTGAAGAAGAGCCAGACCTCCATCCTTGGGCTCTCATCTAAAAATAACTTTGTTGCGAAAGCCCCTAGGAAGGTCTCAAATGACTTCCCTTTAGATCTCTCTCCCGTGAAAAAGAGAACTAGGATTGATGAAATAGCGAGCAACCTGCAGAGCAAGATCAGCCAAAACAAACAGCAGGAGGATGCTGTGATTAACGTGGAGGATGATGAGGAAGAGGAGGAGGACAATGAGGTGGAGATAGAGGTGGAGTTAGACAGAGAGGAGGAGCAAACAGAACCCATGATAGAGGTTTCCAGTTCATATGCACCCCAGCAAATGTGGGGCAGAGAGGCTAATGATTCCCAGAAGGAGACGAGCTTCAGGAGCATGCAGCACGACTACAATTCCACCAACGGGGCGGAGATTGAGCTCACTTTGTCTGAGGATGAGGAGGACTACTACTCTGCTGTCAGCATGAAGGACCATCAGAGCCCTAATGCCTCTGTTCTGGGCAGCCAGTCCAACATGTACGGTACCGACCAGAACAATGAGAACTCGGAGTTCAGTGACTCCGGCAGGCTTTACTACTGTAAACACTGTGATTTCAGCAACAAATCTGCCAGGAGTGTTAGCACCCACTACCAGCGAATGCACCCCTACATTAAATTCAGCTTTAGGTATATCCTGGATCCCAATGACCACAGTGCAGTGTACCGGTGTCTCGAGTGCTACATTGACTACACGAACTTTGAAGACCTGCAGCAGCATTATGGAGAGCATCATCCTGAAGCTATGAATGTACTGAACTTTGATCATTCTGATCTGATCTACCGCTGCCGCTTCTGCTCTTACACAAGCCCAAATGTTAGAAGCCTGATGCCACATTACCAAAGAATGCATCCCACAGTGAAAATTAACAATGCAATGATATTTTCAAGCTATGTTGTTGAGCAGCAAGAAGGGCTGAACACAGAGTCTCAGACACTGAGAGAGATCTTGAATTCTGCTCCAAAAACTATGGCAACCTCCACCCCCGTGGCTCGTGGGACTGGTGTGCCAGCTGGTTTTAACAAAAGTGCCACCAAGAGTTTCAGTCCCGAATGTGAAAATCAGAAGGAACCTTCAGTCAACACTGTGGTTGTTTATGACTGTGATGTGTGTTCATTTGCAAGCCCTAACATGCATTCAGTTCTGGTGCACTACCAGAAAAAGCACCCCGAAGAAAAAGCCTCGTATTTCAGAATCCAGAAGACCATGCGTGTAGTCTCTGTCGACAGGGGCTCCGCCCTCGCTCAAATGTCCTTTGAGCTGGGGGCTCCCATCTCCCCGAAACTGTCCAACTTGGCTTCTCAGCCTCCGCCTCCCCCACCACCACCCCCGGACCTCTCTACTGAGCTCTACTACTGCAAGCACTGCTCCTACAGCAACCGCTCCGTCGTGGGGGTGCTTGTCCACTACCAGAAGAGGCACCCGGAGATCAAGGTCACGGCCAAGTACATCAGGCAGGCCCCGCCGACCGCAGCCATGCTGCGGGCAGGGGAGCTGCCCCCTGGCATCCAGAGGCCGCCGGTGTCCATGCAGCAGCTGGGCCGCGGTGGGTCCGAGGCCTCCGTGAACCCTCCCGAGAACGAAATGTTCTTCTGCCAGCACTGTGACTACGGGAACCGGACCGTGAAGGGCGTGCTCATCCACTACCAGAAGAAGCACCGCGACTTCAAAGCCAACGCGGACGTGATCAGGCAGCACACGGCCACCATCAGGAGCCTTTGCGACCGCGGCCAGAAGAAGTCGGCCGGCAGCCTGCCCGCCCACACCTCCGGCACCGAGCGGGACAAGTCCAAGCTGAGAGCCCTCAAGTGCAGGCAGTGCAGCTACACGTCCCCTTACTTCTATGCATTGAGGAAGCATATTAAGAAGGACCACCCGAACCTGAAGGCCACGGTCACATCCATACTGAGGTGGGCGTTTCTGGACGGCTTGATAGAAGCTGGTTATCACTGTGAATGGTGCATTTATTCACACACTGAGCCAAGTGGCTTGCTTGTGCATTACCAAAGGAGACATCCCGAGCATTATGTTGATTATACCTACATGGCAACCAAACTCTGGGCAGGTCCTGATCCTTCCCCTCCTGCCCTGGTGATGCCAACAGAGATGAAGACCTATAAATGCAGAGACTGCATTTTTGAAGCATCTTCTATTTGGGATATTACTAATCACTACCAAGCATTTCACCCTTGGGCCATGAATGGAGATGAATCTGTGTTGTTAGATATCATTAAGGAGAAAGATACTGCTGAGAAAACCATGCCACAGCCTGATGAAGGCGGGGTCAGGATGGATTCTGAAGACCAGATAGCGACATCGCAGATGGATCAGGATGCAGAGTGTGCAGAGGACCCCAGCCTTTCCCACGAAAAAACTGTCCAGCTGGCTTCTGCAAATCCTGCCATCTCCTCCACTCCATACCAGTGTACAGTGTGCCAGTCTGAGTACAACAACCTGCATGGCCTCCTGACCCATTATGGCAAAAAGCATCCTGGCATGAAAGTGAAGGCAGCAGACTTTGCTCAGGACATAGACATTAACCCAGGGGCTGTGTACAAGTGCAGGCACTGCCCGTACATTAACACACGCATTCATGGCGTCCTCACACACTACCAGAAGCGGCACCCGTCAGTAAAAGTCACTGCTGAAGACTTCGTGCATGACGTGGAGCAGTCGACTGACATTGCTCAGAATGACGTGGAAGAGACAAGCAGGATTTTCAAGCAAGGCTATGGCGCTTACCGGTGCAAACTCTGCCCCTACACCCATGGAACTCTGGAGAAGCTGAAAATCCACTATGAGAAGTACCACAACCAACCCGAATTTGATGTTTTTGCCCAGTCTCCACCGAAGGTGTCTGCCTCCGTGGAGCCAGACATAGTGACTGAAATCAAGGCCTCCCCAGAAATCGCTGCTGAGGATGTTGGAGAGGTCTCCATGCCAGCACCTCATTTCTCCAGTTCTCACTTAGTGTCTCACACAGTTTTCCGGTGTCAGCTCTGCAAATATTTCTGCTCCACCCGGAAGGGGATAGCCAGGCACTACCGCATCAAACATAACAACGTCCGGGCACAGCCAGAGGGCAAGAACAACCTCTTCAAGTGTGCTCTGTGCTCCTACACCAACCCCATCCGCAAAGGGCTTGCGGCACACTACCAGAAGAGACACGACATTGATGCTTACTACACTCACTGCCTGGCAGCCTCCAGGACGGTGAGCGACAAACCCAACAAAGTGATCATTCCATCCCCTCCCAAGGATGACACTCCTCAGCTGAGCGAGGAGCTGAGGAGGGCTGTGGAGAAGAAGAAGTGCTCGCTCTGTTCCTTCCAGTCCTTCAGCAAGAAGGGCATCGTCTCCCACTACATGAAGCGCCACCCTGGCGTTTTCCCGAAGAAGCAGCACGCCAGCAAGCTGGGGGGATACTTCACTGCTGTGTACGCTGACGAGCATGAAAAGCCAGCTCCGGCCGAGGAGAGGAACGACTTTGAAAAGCCTGAGGTGGAGGCTGAGGCTCAGGAAATTGAGTGGCTTCCCTTCAGGTGCATTAAATGTTTCAAGCTGTCCTTCAGCACGGCAGAGCTGCTGTGCATGCATTACACTGACCACCACAGCAAGGATTTAAAGAGGGACTTTTCCATACTTGGAAGTGGCACCCGCTCTCAGAGCCCTGTCTACCAGTGCAAGCACTGTGATACAAAATTGCATAGCACGGCAGAGCTGACTGCACACTTGAATGGTCACAATGAGGAATTCCAGAAGCGTGCCAAGCGTCAGGAGAGGAGGAAGCAGCTTTTGAGCAAGCAGAAATATGCAGATGGTGCTTTTGCAGATTTCAAACAAGAGAGGGTAAGGATTTGTGTGTCTGGTCTCTTTCTCTGCCCCCTGCTCCCCGCTGGGGAGCCCACCAATGCCCACTTGCATGTTCTCTTTGGCAGCCAAGTGACCACAGGCTAATGAATGACTCAGAGTGCCAGTGAGCTTCATAAGTCAATTACACATTCTGCTTTAATTTCCTCATCCACCCGCCACATCTCCCTAGGTTCTGTAGGAAACCTTGTTCCTTCCTACCGCTTCCTTCAGCATTTTCTTCATCTTCTTCCCCTCCCTCCCACGCTTCTGGAGGGCCATCTGTGTCTGACAGTCACTTGTTCTTTTGTGGCAAGGCTGCCATGTACTTTGTCGCAGATTCTCTACAAAACGTCCCGTCCCCTTCTTCCATGTCTCTCTGAATAACACATCAGTTTGCTTCTCAACCTTCTCTCTCTCAGTCCTTTCTCTCATTGAGCACTCAGGATTAGCATGACATGAATCTGTCTGGTGGCAGGAGCTTTGGGCAAGTGCCTCGTAAGGAGAGGACTGCATTGTTGCTCCATTTCTTGCCCACTTGCCCCCTTCCTTCTGCTTCAGTTTGAAAAATACACTTGCGCAGGAAAAGCTTTGCACAGATGTTGGGGAGGTCATGGGGTCGTGGAGGAGGAGGCACAGTTTCAGGCCAGACTGAAATGGTCTTCTAGAGGACCACTGTTAACCATAAACTGAATGCTTCTTCTGCATAGATGTCTTGTCCACTTACTTTGTAGGAATTAATTATCTCAACAGGAACTGGCCTTCCAGTTCTGCAGAACTGGACATCGAGTATAACATCAGGTCTAAAGTCTGGTCTGTGCTCCTAAAAACGAGGTGACAAAGCCTGCTTCAGTGATCTATGCTTGTGTGCTCAAACAGGCTTTTGGACACTTGGAAGATGTTTCAAAACTCAAGGAGAGGAAGGTGGTTGGCTACAAATGCAAGTTTTGCGTGGAAGTCCATCCAACACTTCGAGCCATCTGCAATCACCTCCGCAAGCATGTCCAGTATGGGAATGTCTCTTCTGTGTCGGCCACAGTAAAGGTAAGAATTCCTTAAAGGTGACCGAAAGTGACTGAAACTACTTGCATTGTTTGAAATAAAGGCCTCGTTGATAACCTGTGGAGGGCTCTTGTGAAGTTGAATGGGTTTTGAACTGGGCATTCCGGTTCAGCATGATGTTTTATTCTAACACAAAGTTTCTGAAGTGCATTTGGTTCATTTCAAGATGTTTTAACTTTTTTTCACTCTCGATCCAGGGGCACGAAGACCCTTTAATTCTCATTTCTTCTCAGCCACAAAGGAGTTGATGTCGTTGATGACCGAAAGACTTGGTTTATGAGTGGGAAACTTTCTCTCAGCTACTTTATGGGCTACGTTTCTGCTTAGTTAAGCTCAAAAAGAGTTGTTTGTTTTCTTTTTTTTCTGTATGTATATATTTTTTTATTTTAAGAAGGGGAAGTGTGCACCTGTAAATGTGCGAAGCTGCTTGTGGTGCACCTTTCCACATGGAATTTTTTGCACGCTGGCTCCAAACAAAACATTCAGTGGCCAGCTGAGCCAGTGATCCCCTTCAGGTGATTAGGTGCAAACGTGTTGTTCCTTTCTCCCTATGGAAAAGGGTGCCTCCTGTGACATCTCCAAGGAAAGGCGATGTTCCAAAGTCTGATTTCCAGGATATTTATTGGCAGGGGAGGTGAAAGTGCACCAAGGCTGTGGGAGCTAGCTCTTGTCAGAGGCTCCTGCTGCCTGATGGGCAGGGCTTTTTTGGTGACATAATCTGCTTTTTTTGTGGGGAAGCCGTGTCCTCCACAGCCCAATTTGTGCTACCTGAGAGAGCTTTCATTGCCCTACCACTGACCTTTCTTTACCTTCTTACCTGGTACTCCTGACAGATTCAGATGCTTCCTTCCTAAGAGTCCTTTCCCTCTTCTCCTCACTTCTGAAGTGATGCTTGTGTAGGGTCAGTGCTTTCTTTTGAGTAAATAGAAACCCTGCATCTGGGAACAAAAGCTGAAAGCCACGGCCTAAAGAATGTGCTGGAAATGCCTCTTACAGGGTATTTAAGTAGCTGCACAAATGCATGCTCTGGTTAGAAATGGGAAAGGAAAGTTATGAAAGAGAGTCAAAAAAAGGACTTTTCTATTTGCTTTATATTTTTAAAGGGGGTTCTAGGGTCTTAGTGTGCTGGCTTGTTTCTTAAGAGTTTGACACTGATGGACAAAGTCTACTGTAGAGTAGACAGTTGTATTAGTCTGCAGGGTAGCTACAGTCAGCTGGAGCAAAATAAACTAAAATTAACTGCTCTGTAACTTACTGGTTACTATCTGATCAAGTTTAGAAGGTTCACACCAAGACCATTGAAAGATAGGTTTCTTGTCTTTTTGCATGATCTAACGCAAACTTGGTCAAAGAGTGAGACCTTTTTTGTTTTTGCATATGCTTGCATGTATATAATAGATGTAATTATGTTTTTCCCTCCCAAGAATAGTTTTTTTTTTTTTTTTTCAGAAAGCCATTGATGTGGAGTTTGTGTAGGGATGTGTTTAGAGAAATAATGCAGTGGGAAACCTGGACGTTCTGATGAACACAGGGGAAAGACTGAGGGGCAGAAGGGAGAGAGAATTGATGGCTTTGGGGCGGTATGTGTTTTTTAGCAGGAAGCTGAAGATCCTTCAAACACAACTTTGATGGAGGGTTTTGAGGGAGCCAAAGACCCTGGCATGGTGGAATTTACAGAAGCTGAATATGGAGCATCCCTGGAAGATGAAGCCAGGCCTGGGGGCTACCACTGCAGCCAGTGTGACCGGGTTTTGATGTCTATGCAGGGTCTGCGATCTCACGAGAGGAGTCACTTGGCTCTGGCCATGTTTACCCGGGAAGACAAGTACAGCTGCCAGTATTGCTCCTTTGTCTCTGCTTTCAGGCACAAGTAAGTCGTGGCTTTTATGTTTTTTTTTTTTTTT
>VZTG01009884.1:482531-523531 GCA_013397845.1 Melanocharis versteri
TTTTTTGTTTCCTAAAGAATCGCCAGCTAGTGTGGCTGTTTTGTGGGCTGACACTGAAGAAGAGCTCGCTCAAGTTGATGCTGAGCTTTTCTTGTTGCGTTTACGTATTTTCCACGTGGCAAAATCTTTGGCCATTATGATTGGCTGTTTATAAAAGATTGCACCTTTATATCTTCTTGAATTCACGTTAGCCCTCTTTTTGCACCTAGGGGAGAAGCATGCAAGCCAAAGAATAAGAATTATTTCAGTAGGCAAACAGTGCAGCCCACCACTTATGCACCCTTGTCAAATGCGTGAGACTTAACAAGCCAAGAAAAGTATTTTCCTAGTTAATCTTTCATATTTAAAAAACTTCTGCATGTAACTATCCTGTTTGTAATAGTGCAGCATTTTGTGGGTTCAGTTTTCATTTCTCATGTTAAAACACTGTCATAAATTTACCTTAAATCAGATTTTTTTTCTTAAATATGTCATGCAATTTGAGTCTACAAATACTTCAAATTCATACCAGTGTGCTATAGGAGGGACTCCCTCATCCTGCTTCCTTTTCTGATACATGGTCATCATTAATAGTCACATTTCTTGTGATTTGTTTCCCTGAGATTTGACTTAGATTTAAGTTAGTTTGTTTTAAAAATTATTTTAATCATAAAAATATATATGTCCTTCCAAAAATGGGGTTTGTGATATATTTTCCACTGGCATCCTGGACCTGATTCACAGGTCTGTGCTTTCCCTTAATTTCTGGGGAGGGAGCTGCTTATTCACTGTTTTAACAAAAGACAGATCCAGGTGCTCACTTGATGCAGGCGTTCACAGCACTCTTAAATTTGGTGATGACGTCACCGTTTCTCAATCAAATGCACGTGGAAGAAAAGGCATTTTTTAGTTCCTTGTGTTAAAAAGCAAGGTTTCTGCTGGTGTCACAGCGTTGCGAATTGATGCCGCAGTTTGGTCTGCCTCGTTGGAAAGGTCCACGGGGTTGAGCAGCCAGGGGTGGGAGAGGGAGCTGGGGGGAGGATGTGCACTGCTGGGCGTATCCCACCCTGCTCTGGCAAGGCTGACAGCGAGGGCAGCCCCTGCAGGACTTGCTGTTTGCCTGGTGAACTTCCTTCAACAATCAGGCTTTTGTTGAGTTTGGTGCCTAGTCACTCTGTTTCCCACTGAGGATGAGCCGTGTCCCAGAAGTTGCGGGATGGGTAAATCAAGAAGTGGTGGATGGCAGGGAAGAGCTCACCACCTAACTTGATAGTAGGTGTGGTCTCTGTTGTTGAAGTTGTTTGCTTCTTCTTTTATTTTTGTTTCTGATGCAATTATTCTCGTGGGAGATTAGGTCGGTGAAGGAAACCAAACCAAATGTTTAAACAGCCCCACTATTCTCCCAGATCTGACCAAAACTTTAAAACCTCCTCTTGGAAGAGTGCAGCTGGCAAAGTATGTGGTTGTGAATAGAGTTTTAATTATTGCCATGTAGAATACCTTAAGGTATATATATTTATAATAGCTTAATATGTATTACATACCTCTTTGGCAGTCTGCTTTAATTGTTAAGTAATCTCATTCCCTGGAGGCTATTTAAAACAAGTTTTGTTCTATGAAGTATTCACTGCAAGTGTTCAAAGCCTTACTCATTTAGGAGAGTTGTTCCCCCATTTCTCTAGAAAACCTGTGCATTTTTTCTTGCCCCAAACTCCATCCTGGATTTCTGCTAAGTTGTGTTTGTATGAAGTGACCCTGAGAGGAGATATAAGTTCATTTTCTATTTTTTTGCTGTTATCAGATGTTTGAATACACAGGCTTCAGTGTTAGCTCTCGTAAACAGGGATTTTCTGGCTCAGACTCTTGTCAGTGTGGGACTAAAGATCACGTGAAATCTTGTGTAGTGTGGCAGGGCTGGAACAACTGCTATTTGAGCTACATGTTGATACTCTGTAAAAGAGCAGGACAATTTAGGACAAATAAAAAGAACTACGCCTGAAATACATCTGGAGCTGAGATGGGGGGTGGAGGGCAGTTTTGGCAAATTGCAGCTCCTGCAGTGTCTCTGCCCTGTTGTTGTTCCATCTCCATGCATGAGATGACTCAAGCTAGGACCAGATCACAAAGCACAAACGTGTCCAAAGTAGAGGCTGTGCTGGACATGTTTACAGCTTGGGCTCAGGCTACCTGCCTGCCACCCAGAGACAGTGAATTCATGTCTGTCAGCCACAGCATAGGGACTGCAGAGCTCTGCAGGATTCGCTCAGTTAGAATGAATTTGATCTTCTGTTAGAAAATGTGGGAAACATCCTTTTTTCTGCTCCAGACTTTGCTGAGCTGTTAGGACGAATTGTGGAGAGAGCAGTTTTTGATCACTTCGGAGTATTCAGGCTGTTGGTACTTCCATTTTCCCTGAAGAAAGTAGAGGCTGGTCTTTGCCACCCCTTCTTCTCCTGCTGAGCTTCGTGTAGAATCTCCTACACTGCTGCTTCTGAAACTCTGCTGCCTTTTAATCCTGGAACTCATCAACTGTAGCCTGCTGGCACCCTCCCCAGAGCAGGATCTCTAATCTGCTTTTGCTGCTGCAACCAAAAGAAGGCTTCCTCAGTAAAGCTGGTCAACAAAAAATACTTTTTTTTTTTTTTTTACCCTTGATCAACAGGATGAGAGGGGACATATTTTCACAAAAGTGTTTGGCAGGAGAAGAATTGTGTAACAATGGTTAAATAAGAAAATAATTTCTGGCCTGTTTCGTGTTTCTTCAACTGGTCCTTTCTGCATATCTTAATTTACACTAATCTTGCCCTGTAAGTTTATTTAGGTGGCTTGCTCTCTGTCTAAACAGAATTGGTGTCAGCTCTGCTCTTTTCCTTCACACTAGACTTGACTTTATTGTGTAAGCAGACCTGTTGAATTTGTTGAAGAGAGGAGTGTGAGAAAGGACCCTTACTTGTTCTGCTGTTGCTGTGAATTGCTTTGCTTTGCCTCTGGGGGGACAGCTGGAGCAACTGACCGTTTTCTGTCTCCCTTTTCTGTCTCTTTTCAAGCCTGGACCGCCACATGCAGACCCACCACGGACACCACAAGCCGTTCCGCTGCAAGCTCTGCCCCTTCAAGTCCTCCTACAACAGCCGCCTGAAAACCCATATCCTCAAGGCTCACGCTGGTAAGTCTTCCCCTCTCAGTCTTGCAGCTGAAGTGGCCCGGTGTGTTCTTGTGGCTGATCACAGATGCTGGGGTTCAACCACGTGTTTTGTCACCAGAACTGGGTAAGATTTCTCCAAGGGCCGCAGTCGTGGCTGGCCGGCTGGCGGAACCTGTTGGGATAACTGGGAGTTTGGGTGGTGGGAAGGGCAAGGATTTAGAATGATGGGTACTTCAAGAACTTTCTTTCTTCTCTTTTCTTTTATAAGAATGATTTTTTTCCCTTATTTCTGCTTTTCCTCCAAGTGGATTTCATCGCTTATGCCATAGATGCCGTAGCGAGATTGGCAGTGAGCTTTGCTCTGCTTTTTGTATTTATGTTTGTGCTTTAGGTGACTCTGGGAAAAAGGCTGTGAACAGCACCTTGATTTTGGTAGAGTCTTACGCTGGCTTTCATGTTAAAACCAGACACTGCGAATTTTGGGAGTCAGGTCTGTGTGCAGCAGACTGAGAATGTCAAAATTGCGTTACCGAACGTGGAAATTTGTTGTGCAAATCTCTGTATTTCAGTACGGAATCCATACAAGCAAGCAAGCAGACATGCTCCTGAGGAACAGGAATTGGGAAGGTGATGTGTCACACAGAGTAGGTCACCTGAAATTGTTGCACCTTTGATTATTAAAAAGTGAGACTCAGGATTTCCTCATCTTTATTCCTTGGCCGTAGACTCTTGGCACCGTCACGCATCCTGCATTGAAAGGTTATCCTTTGGTTTGCAATCCAAACATGCACTCTGATGCAAATAATAGGATAGTGACCAGTCTGAAAACCTGAAAACTATAGCCCAGTTGTTAAAAACTTGTGAGTAGAAACTCCTTGAACAGGAGTTTCTGATAAAAAGGACCACAAGTATGTTCCTTCTACTATTATTTGCTTACTCAAAGTCATATGCTTTGGTTGGGGTGGAGGAGGAAGGTGGAAAAATGGAGAGAAAAGGTGTAAGAAATTTGTAGCTGTCTGCTGATACAAAAAAAAAAAATTGTTGCCATTGATCCAAAAGCATTTTTCATCTACAGAAATAGAGGAGGGATTGATGGTCTTGTTTACTTTGTTTCCTGTATTTATTTTTTTTTTTTTTTGGATTTCACAGAGCTTGTGCCAGTTTCTGTACTTGGATGGGTAAAATAGACTAGCTTAACTTTTGCCACCTTCCTTTTGTATGGGAGGACCATGGCATTCTGTCCTTTCTAGGAAATCCAACTGCATGCAGCAGTTCCAGTTCACAGAATCCCACATCCTGTATGGAGGAGCCATGGTTCTTTATTTCCACCAACCATTAAGTAATGTTTTCTTTATGCTATTACACAGCTGGGCTCCTTGCTTGAACCTGCCAGATTTTTAGACCCAAAGTTACCATGCAACTAATATTTACTTCACACTCCTCTTCATGTAATTCATTGATTTATTTGTTAGGAATTCATGCTTCTGAACTTGGTTTAGTGGACAGACACCCCTTGAAGGGCCATGTTTTGCATTGTACAAGAACACAATTTCATGGTTGCCTAGATAGTGCTTGCACAATGACTTGGGTAATAGGGTTTCCAAAGGCTTATAGATATGTTTCTGCCTCAGTCCGTTTCTACCAAATGAATGGTCACGTCACAGAAAAGTTGCTTGTATGTTTTTCAGTCAGAGCTTTGCTTTGGTGTGTTTTGAGTCAGTCATTCAGAAATACGTGTTACTGAGCAAACATGTCTGACTTCCTCAGACTCCCCAGTTTTTCTATAACACGGTGGTTTCCCGGACCTCTCTTATGTTTCCTTTTTTTTTTTTTTTCAATTGCCAATCGTCTCATTATCCATTTATTTAGAATTTAGAACTTCAATCCTCCTGAATTTTTCCTGAAGTCTCCTGGAGATCTTTAAAAGTGCGTAAAATCCTGAATCCTGAAGTGTTTTACTCAGTCTGCCTCTCTCCCTCATTTTCTGGGTATGGATCAAAATTCAGTGAACTACAAAATCCGTTCTTATGTGACAGCTGGTACCAGTGTTTCTGGCATTTGTTTTTCATCCAGTGTGTGCCATCTCCTTTGGCATGGAGCAGAACAGCTTACAGTTTCTCTAAACGGGCTCTCTGTTGTTTTCATCTGAACTTTTTCACCTGTTCTTTTTTTTTTTTTCACTTGTGTTTTTGCGGGACCTTTGTTACCAATTTCTTAATTAGCAATTACTTTGGAAATGCAAAAATGGGTGATTGTAAGATAAGAGCATTGGCTCTGTTCAGTTTCTGTGTAATCTGGAATACAGTGCTTTGAGTACATATCAAGTGTTGAGACCCACTACATAAATGCTTACATTTATTTATTTGTGCGTGTATTAATATGGTGACTTTGTGAGACGCAAAACTAGCGGTCAAAAAAGGTGCAGAAGACTTCTGCTCAGCCAAACTGTAGCTTTTCCTCTGCAATCAAGACACATCCTTTCATGTTTTGATGTCCATTTGAAATGCATCGTGGGCATATTTATTGGTGTGTCTAGGCTGCTTGGTATGTAATCATCTTTTATTTGCTTTGATGTCTTGTGGTGCTTTTAAGTTAACGGTTGTTGCACGTTGCCATCCAGGAATCTCTTGCACTGACAAAGCCATGAAGGTCTGTGTCTGTATCCCACTGGTATCTTCTAACCTTGGAATACCTTTTGTCCTTAAATTATTGTGTTCCATTGAGCAACTCGTTGTGCGTGCTACTCAAGAAATGTTCTGTTTCTGTTTGTGGAAAGGAAATATGTAACTCGTACAATGCACAGGTGAGGAATGTTACTTGAAAAGAAACACGCAGGGCAGTTTTTTGTTTCACCGCTTCAGACTCTTCGAGTGATCTGTTCTTTTTCAGATGCACGAAAGAAGGGCGTTCTGAAAGTTTGTGTTTTGTCCTGATGATTAGCATGGTTTTTCTGGAAGACAGGGGTGGGAGTTTTGTGGAGGATGGTTGCTAATCCTTCCAGGTGTGCTTACTCTGACTGGCTGCAACATGTGTGTGTTCATATTCTCTTTTGGTTCGCTTTTTTCTGGTGTGGGAAACAGTGCTGCTTGAAAACTTTCTTTGCTGGATTTGTCGGGAGGTGGAAAACATTTTCTGCTTCGTCCATTACCAGAACTCTCGTTCTTCTGTTACTGTTCATGAATATTTCACTCCTGTATTAGTTTTGGCACTTTATGTACAGCTCATATGTGGCCAGTGTTACTCTTGTACGTGGAAGTGGCACTTCCAAAACAATAACTTGGCACCTTTGTACAATATCACATTGTTTGTGTTGGGGCAGTTTCACTTTGTGTTCCAATTACCTCCATGCCTCTGTGCAAAACAAATCTTGTATCAGGATTTGTTTCCCCTTGTTTGCTGTCTCTATGGCTTGGAATGTATTCAAAATTAAATCCACTACTGTGCATTGCTTCTGTTCTTTCACTCCTTTTAGTGCTTTTTCATAACACACTTCCACACAGCCTGGTAGAGATATACACCCTTTTGTACTTGGCATTGACGTGTTCGCCAGCCTTGACTTGGTTGCCACTTCTGTGAAGAGTGCTGCTGCCTAATGGCAGGTTTTTCATAAGGAAAACTGTGACCTTTCCCAAACGTAATTACACCACACACTTTTTTAAAAATTATTTTTTAGTTTGGTTTTTTTCTTTTTTTTTTGTGGAAGGCCCTTTGTTAGAGTTTTGTACTGTCCTTCTTGCTTCATTAATAATGACGCTGGATGTGCTGCATGCAGAAACAAACGACTTCACCATCTCTAGTTCCTGTGCTCCCAAAGAAATTTGGAAGTGCTGTGGTTAAGTGACTCCATTTTCATCCCAGAGTCTGTTTTCTTCCCATACCATGCAACACAGGCATGCTGAGAGTCTGGTCTCTGTTTTTTTGACATCAGCCGCTGTACAAGGATCTGCAGTTGCCAGAAAGTGATATACTTTGGTCCCAAGCAGGTGTCTACACCCACAGGCTCCAGACTGCTCCAACAAGGAGACATGCATAGCTTGTTTTCTTTGGGATCAGTCTTTCGCTGAAGAGTCCATGGGAATTTTACTGCCGAGTTCAGTAAGAGAAGTGTGAGGGCCCCATTTTGTTTCTTTTGTGAGCTGATGACTTGCCTGTATTTCGCTCACCCAGGTGAACATGCCTACAAATGTTCCTCCTGCTCATTTTCCACCATGACAATCAGCCAGCTGAAAGAGCACTCCTTGAAAGTGCATGGGAAAGCACTGACACTACCAAGACCCCGCATTGTCAACCTTGCAGCCTCACACGCCCACCACACCTCCAAGAACCACACTCCTGCTGAAGAAGTGGAGGACTCTAATGGTAAGAGGTGCCTCAGAGCAAGAATTTAATTGTCTAAGGTGCCGCTTAATATTTTTATTGCAAACAAAATTGCAGCAGGCAGCTTTGCACCGAAAGCATCTTCATTTGATCGTTAAGGAAAAAATCAGAAGTTGCATCAAAACCAAGAGTAAACGTGGTGTTGTAGGAAGTGGTCTGCCTTAGGTCCTCACCAGTTCATACTACATTAATTTCGTTCCATCACTGCACGAACTGACTTTGGAACATGTCACTGCTGGCTTTGCTAGCAGAGATTTACATTGTAGAAAGTACTTCAGACTCATAATTTCTGTTCATAGCCAGTGGGAAAGGGATCTCCGAATTCCATCCATGCTCCTGATTTTCCTTAATGTTCATGGAGTCATAGAGTGGTTTGGGTTGGAAGGGCACCTTGAAGATCATCTGCTTTCACCCCCCTGCCATGGGCAGGAACACCTTCCATTATCCCAGGCTGCTCCAAGCCCTGTCCAACCTGGCCTTGGACACTTCCAGGGATCCAGGGGCAGCCACAGCTTCTCTGGGCAACCTGTGCCAAGGCCTCCCCACCCTCACAGGGAACAATTTTTCCCTAATATCTAATCTCATCGGTAGAGCACTTTGATGAAACCACATGATTGAGCTTAAAATGCGAACCTGTAATAGTGGTAGGAGTAATTATTTTTGCTGTCCTTGCTACAGAGGACACCAAAAGTACCTTCAGATGTTCATCTGCAGGAAGGAGAACCTGAGCACTGTTTTCTTCTCAGTGCACCCTTTGAAAGCTGTTGATCCCCTTGTGCTGGAGGGCTGTGTAGAAGCTGCTTGGAAAGCAGCAGGGGAAGGGACACTGTTTAAACAGAGAAATAGAAGAGGTGTTGTGTGGTATCACAGCAAGCTGTAAGGCTTTTTAAGTAGCAGCTCATGAGGCATCTTTGGGTGTCACTTCCTACCGATTAAGAGAAGAGCTCTTCTTTGGGGAAAAAAAAAAAAAACCAAAAAACCAAAGCAACCTTAATTCCTGGAGTTTCATTGACATGGAAGGAGAATATTTGCAGATGTTCAAAGAGCTGGAATGTATGGAAGGTGTGTTAGAAGAGAGGAAAATACCTTTTTGTCCAGAAGCTTGAGTGGTTCTAGGCGCTAAACAGCAGGAATTTTGTTGTTTGCTGTTTTGCTTGGGATACTGGTGAAGTAAGGATGGAGGTATATATTGTCAGTAATCATTTTGTAGCATTTTTGGTCTCCTAATTTCCTTTTCTTTCTCACCAGAAAAAAACCCCAAAAAAACAAAAAGTGAAATGAGAAAGAGTGACAGAAGTTCAGAAAATGGCTGAAAGGAATTGAAAGAAGTAAATAATCAGCATAGAAATACCTTATTGAGGGAAAAAAAGAATATTTTTGTGGTTTAGCAAGTCACTTTTTGGGTCAGAATCAGAATCTTAACATGAGATTTTGACCAGCTGCTCCCAGACAACCTTTTGTCAGTGGGTTGTCTGGAACAGTGCAATTACTGAGTTCTTTTCCTAGTGCTAGCTTAAACTAAACCTACAAGCTGAGTACATCTTGAGGTGTGTTCTACTGCCTTTTTTTCTTTTTTTCTGCTTTTGGAATAAAATGTTCCATGACTGACTTAGGAAGTGGAGAATAATTCTCAGTGGCTGTCCGAGCTTTTCCTGTGTGTTAGCACTCTTTTGTTAGCAGTGGTGTGTGGAGAGATACAGAAGGACAGTACTCACTTTGGGGAAGGATGGTTCAGTTACTTTTTTTTTTTATTTTGCTTTTCCCAGGAGCTCACACTCACGATTAGTGGAGTTAAAATTCAACTGCAGATCCGGTAGAGGATTATTTTGCAGCCTTTAAGAACTCTTCCTGAAAGTAGTTAAAACGATGACTCTGTTAACAAAAGCATTTCATTGGGTTGACTTTGTTACCTAGATCTGTATTACAGCCTGAGACCAAGGCCAAATTTGTCCCAATTAGCTAGATCATCTTTAAATGGGGTTAATGGTTAAGTCACTTTGACAATAATAGAAGCCACCCACTGGGGAGCTGGTCAGACAAGTACAGGTGTTACAATAATCGTGTTAGCATTTTCAGCATTCGCTTGAGGAAGGAATAACCCGCTTTAAGTAATTTTTTCACATTGTACAGTTGGCTGCAGATCAGGTTAATGGTGGCCGCTCTTACGGCATCACATGGTTTTTTTGGGTTTTTAGAAGGCAATAAATCATTGCCTCTGAGGCCCAGGCCTGTGAGTTGCAGGTGGTGTGCAAGACTGGATAAAAGACTGGTCCCAGTAATAGGAAATGCTGGTGCTGTTGTGTCCAGCTGGAGCATTAGGAAGGGCTCACATGGGGTGATGTAGCTGGATTTTGTCTGTTGGTGTGCATGAATAACCTGCGGCGTGAACTGTGATCAAAGTTAATTCTCCAGGGATGCAGCACTGAGCCAGGGCTGGGGTGAGGGACTGACAAAAGGCTGCATCCCATTGTTAGGGAACTTGTTTTGTGGGTTGGTAGGTGTGCAGCAGGCTTGTGTAATTGAAGTGGTTGCAGAAAGGAGCTGTTCCTGCCTGTGAATTAATATCGTGGAATAGGAGATACACGGGGGGGTGACTTGGGGAGATTTGGGGAGCTGGCAGAACTCGTCTTGTCGATTGTTGAGCTCTGTGAATATGTGGGAGAGGGAGAAGGGTTCTGAATTGCAACAGCAGAGTGCATGTTTGAATAGAGCTGCCCTGGGACAGCAGCCCAGTGGAACTTCTGTGATGCTTCTTTTCCCTGCAAAGATTGTTCCCTGACGGGTCTTTCTCGGAACATCCGTTTTGCTCTTTTAAATTGATCCATCCATTAAAAGAGGTATTTAGATTTATTAAAAGAGGTTTTTAGATTTCTGTGGCTCATCTCTTCCAGTTCTGTGTTGGCAGCAGCAGACTTACCTGCAGCACTCGGCTTCACATCCTAGAGACGTTTTGGGGTGCTTGGTAGACTTTTCATGGAACTGAAGCTGAAGTGGAGTAGGTGCTGAACGTTTTGGGTAGACTCATCCTTGCCAACTGTCATTCTAGTGACGGCTGTCATTAGAAAACATAACAACCTCTTCAGTTTAATTAACAACAGTCATTCAGAGCGTGTGTGCTTCTCTCCGGGCAGTAGTGTAAGGAGGTGATTGTGTCACTCTCAATGAGTCAGCAGAGAAGGCTTTTTTTACAGATACATCATTCAAAGATCTTGCCTTTTGTATCGTAACCCTCTTGGTCTGCTGGGCAATATTTTGATATATAAGGAACCTGTTTTCACTGTATCCTCTTCTAACCCGAGGTAGAGCACTCTGTGGGGTTTTTTTGGGGGGTGTGGAGTGATGATATTCTGGTTTGTGGGTGTTCTCACAAACAGTCACCAAAAAACCCCCCAAAAATATTGGTCATGAGTACTGTTTTTCTGATTTTCATAGTATAGGGGCACTGAATGGTTTGTAGTGTCCAGCTCTTGTTGACACAATGAGGTTGCCATTGTGGTAAAATGTTCTTTTGCTCTCCTGGTAGTTCACAGGTGTTTTTTGTCTTTCAAGAAGGAAATGGTGGAGATTTGCTCTATATGTGCATGAGTGTTTGGCTTGTTTGTTTGAATTTACTTATTTGCGATTTACGCTAAAATGTTCCGTAACAGTTCTGAGAACTTGGGCAGCAAAAGTTAATTCTAAATTGAAATACTACAAACTGCTAGGAGGACTGGATGGATCTCCTCACAAGATGTGCTTCCACGTTCTTTCAGCCGTTGTGAGAATAAGAGCTTGCATTCATGTTAATCTCTGGCCAGAATGGGTTTTTTGGGTTTTTTTTGTGGTGGTGTCATCCTGTGGGGCTCTGTGTGTCACAGGTAAGTGTTCCCAGCTCTGCTCCTGCTGAGGGCAAGGCAGTGGAATCCCACAATGTGCCCTGCCAAGGCACCACACTGGAAGGCTCCCCATCTCTTCCCATGAGGAAGAGCTGCAAGCGAGGCAAGAGGCACAGAAATTGCGTGGCTGAACGCGAGGAAACGCGAACAGCAGCGGGAGCTGTGTGTGCAAAGGGATCATCCCTCGAGGAGAAAGCACGTGGCCACAGACACTGCTCGTGTTATAAATGTGTGCCAGTGTTCAGGGGCTATGTTCAGAGGTGATGGTGAGCTGCCCTCCTCTCACAAACTGGAGAGACACACGAGCTCAGCCCCTTGTCCTGAAGTCTGTAAGGCGGAGTGGCTCAACGGATTGATAAACAGTTTCGCGTTACGGCTTCACCCACAGCAAAGGCTTCTTGAGAGCCTGTGAAGTACCTGCCCTAAATTGCCCTGGCTGCTATTACTGATTTTTGGAGTAGCCTTTTATTCTTTGAAAATAACCCCTTTGGCCTAAGCGTGTTGTGCAGTAAAAGCACTGCTCGTTATTCATAAGACTGGCAGATTTGGAGCCTCATAAATTTCCTTGTATCATGACTGGCTGCAGTAATTCAAAATTACAGCTTTTAAAAATTTTTCTGTTTAAAAATACTGAGTTGTCAGAATAAAACAGCAAAGTGCAAGGCTAAACAGACCTCAATGTGGTTTCTAATGTCTCCTCAGTCGTGCTGCTATGGTATTAGACCACTTCTTTTTACTGGTCGCCAGTTCTTGATCTACAGAAAGCTGCACACTTCTTGTGTGCCCTTGAAGCTCGATAATTATGCTTTTCACTGTTGGGCAGACCAAACAGGATCTATCATTTAATACCAGCACACATCACAAAACACGTGTAAGGTCAGAACTAGAAGATATCTTGAGTCTCCCAGTACACGGTATGTCAACATCTTCATTAAATTTAATTACTTTCAGCAGCAAATGCATTGAAAACTGCTAAGTGAAACATCCAGTGCCCCGTTCCAGCTTTTTTTTCCTGAACTTTAGCCTTTGCCAGTGGAAAATAACTTTGCCTCATCTAGAGGCTGAAATATAAATACGTCTGCTTGCTTTGCCAGAGCCAGGCTGGGCACAGAACTGCTTGACTAAGTCTTGTTTCTTGGACTGTTGTTTCAGAACTGTAAATCCCTTCCCATTTCTGTACACTTTTTCAAAGTAGATAGTGCCTAATCAGTCTGTATGTCTTCTTCCGTGCTGCCTCACAGATGAGCTCCTGAAGGGTGCAGAGGGCCTTTGGCAGGTTTGCTAAAGCAATTTCGTGTACTACCAGGACAAGAGGAGAACTATGGGCAGCAAAGCACCATTTCAACAAAATCCACTAATCTGGTGCCAGTGAGTCATGATTCTGCCTTCCACCTTTCAGAGGAGAGGCAGGCTTTCCCCATGGTCAGACACACTACGCTGATTTGGGTTCTCTTGGTTTTTGTTGTTGTTGGGGTTTTTTTAATCCGTATCATGGATTGTGGCTGACTTGCTTATTTCTATTCATGCGCGCTGTTACTTTTGATGAGGGATATTTTTCTAACCTTGCAATCGGGACAGAAGGTTCCTAAGAGGGTCCCTTCCCCTTTGGTGCTGTTTGTCTCTCATTATTGCTGGTGTGTCTTTGTGTTTTATGGCTGCTGCTGTCTGGGGAAAATCACAATGGTCAGTCCTCACAGCCAGAAAACTTTGTGTTGGAGCAGAATGTATTTAGTTCAGGGTTTGGGGTTTTTTTTGGGAGGAGGGTCTTGGACAAAGACTCTTTTGAAGTTTCAGACCCTTTTGTTTCGCTGCAGTTTGACTGGAAGGGCAGAGAGCCAGTAGTGACTACAGGGCAAATTCAGGCAGAGTTTCAACAGTTAATTGCTTTAATTGCCAGGTGAGTTGGAAGATTGCATCCATGTTAAGGATGCAAGATGGTGATCTGCATACTGCAGAGCAGAAGATGCCTCTGCTTTTGTAGTTACAAGGAGCTGTCTGCTCGTTCTGCTTGTTTCCCTGCTTTTGTGCCCCACAGGAGTGATGCCTCATGCTCACTCTCAAGTATCAGATTAACCTGTGTTACCTGCAGGCTGCCTTTTTTATTCTCCCCAGCCGTGTTCCTTCTTTCTCTAACCTAGAGCAAGTTCCCGCCTTCCCCTCAGCCTTTGCCTGTCTCTTCTTCCCACAGTGGCCACGCTGCCTTCCAGTGCTCGTAAAACTCTGTGGTACTTGTTGGTGTGTCTCACTCCTTGTGGTCAGTGATAAGCTGAATATCAGATGCTGGATCAGATAGGACTTTTCTCCTTCATCAGATTGGCAGAGACTGGTGGAACAACCACAGGGCTTGTTCACCTCCACTTGTACTGAACAAACTCCTCCCTGTTTTGAGGTCCTGACACTGGGGGGATGACCTTGTTCTCTGTAGCTCTCTTCCACTGGGGTGTAGTTGTTCGGCTTCTGGCCTTTTCCTGCAGCATGTTGAGAACTGTTTTGTGGCTGGTGGAACAGAGGCAGATGTCATTGGCTGGGCTGAGGGGAGTGTCAGCTCGCTGTTCATTGTGCTTTTTTTCTGGTACTGTTTTCTGTGCTTGAGCTGAATGGGCAAAGGCGAAGCTGAGATTGAGCAGGACGCAGGCCGGAGCTCATGCAGCTGGGAGAAGGTTGCTGTCAGCCTTGTGTGGAGTTGGCCACCCTGCTGGGATTGCTGAAAGTGGCACTGAAAGGCTTGCCCAGGGTAGGGAGAACACAAAATACTTGGGCGGATCAAGAAGTAAACCGAGGAAGAAACATCTTCTGGGTTCCTTCTGAGCAGAAAGAAGTTATCTGATTGCACCCAGAGTGGAAAGGAAGAAGCATATCCTGACTCCTGTTGTGGGTTGTTTGGGGTTTTTTTTCTGGTTTCTTTTGTCTCTGGTTTTTACGTTCAGGATAGAGGACAGAGTGGTAGATGCTGATCTCTTGTGTGTCCGGGGAATTTGTGATCACTGAACACACAGTTAAAAAGGATGCTGTTGGCATGGAGGGATGCAGAGTGTGACGTGACCAAGGGTGTGCAAGAGGGCATTTCTGCAGACTATCATTCCCACATATTCTCAGCCTTCTCTGTCAGCCTCATGATATTCTCCCTGTCACCTGAGACTCCAGTTTATCCCATTGATTTAAAACATGCTGGAGGGATTTGGTGCTTGGCAGAGAGGTGAAACTTCTTTGCTCATTTTAGCTCTGTTGAAATGGATGTGTGTTATCATCAAAGTTGACAGCCCAATATTTGACATTTAAGTAGCTGGTTTTATTTCTTCTTTAAGGAACATTGTTACTACAAGTGCTTGAAAATACTGCCTGGAGTGTTCTGAGCTTGGAGCCGGTGATAGAGATGAGGACTTTCTGTTGGCAATAAAAATAATGTCAAGGTGTCTGCTGGAGGTCTCCAGAACAAATAACACAAGTTCAGGTTCCTGAGCTCTGTGGTTAGAATGAATCCTTGGTACCCACATATTGCCACTGTAGTTTTAGGGCCAGTTTTAAAGCAGAATGCCAGTATGTATTGCTTGATAAATCTGATTTTTTTTTTGCTCTTCATTTCAAGCCTTAGAAGAGAGTGAGCATATAGGTCACAGCAACATGTATGTTTGTGACACTGTGTTTGTATTAATAAAAATATGTAGAGGGTCATATAGAGAAGAAAATGTGAAAAATGCCTGATGAATTGCCCTTCAAAATGAGAAGGAAATCATGGAACACAATAGCATGAGGATCATTTGGTTACTGATGCAAAAAAAAAATTGGATTGGTAGGTTATTGTCTTGAGTGAAAAATCAGTTGAAGTAGAACTTTGTATGTTTGTAAATTCCAAAAAGAACCTGTTACCATTAAGTCCTTTTAGCAGACTGGTTGAATCAGTGTCTTGCTAAAGCTGTTTCCAGTTCTGTTTGTGTTCCCCTCTTCTGTAAATGCACTTCTATTTATGAAACTTGAGTTTGGTTCAACAGAATAAGGAATAGCTAGACAAACTTTTTATTTTATGCGTTTTATGGAAATAGGTAAGTTCATGGAGATCCCAGTGTTGGACATGTCACAGAAATCTTGGTTTTAAGTGCAATCCTGTATTTAGACAGTGGAATTTAATTCTGTTTACAATGAGAGGGTTGTTTCAGCCTAAATGTGACCGATAAGTGGCCAAGTCACCTAAAGAACTGCAGGAAAGTTAGACTGAGTTGAGGCCAGGAAAGAAATATTGTTGTGGGGAGAAGAGAAGAAAACAAGGGACGACTAGAAGTTATGGTGAAGCATTTCCTGACCACTGAACTGATCCTTCCAAAGCACAGCATCAGCAGAGCAGGGTTGTGCCTGCCTTGAAAGCTCATGCAAATAGGAATTCCTGGTGGTGTTGGATACTCCAAAACAGAGGGGGATGGGGATCTCCTGGACTGATCTTTTTCTTCTTGTGGAGATACTATGGTTTAACTTATTTAATCAATTGTATTATGCCTACACAAATCTTAATTAGTTCCTACTGCTTCCAAATGCATCATCTTTTACACGCTATTGTAGCCACTCTTGATGTCAACTCTGAAACTCCAAAATTCTTTTACAGGCAGCAGTATGAGAGTCTCTCTGTGGAAGTTACTCAGATGATAAAAATTCTTTATTCCTTTCTTCTTATTAGGTGAAATTTATGTGTTTTGGAAATTACTTGGCTATTAGCACAAGAAGCTGCATAGCCTCTGTCCTATCTCAATCCCAGTCAGAGCTGTGGTGTGCACACAACTTCAGAGGAAATTCAAAGTTATGAAGAAATACGGATGCATATAGCTTCTCTCACCTCTTCTGAATAAACAAGATTGCATAGTTCATGTGTCTTTCTCATTGCCCTCTTCTGAGGCTTAGAAATATATGTAATATCTTCCTCACAAAAGCTGCTCTGACATGATACAAGAAGTGGCCTTTACAGAGAATGCTGAAATAAATTCCACCAACAAGGTTTGGTTTGGTTTTGTTTGTGTGTTTTGGTTTTTTGGTTTTTTTTTTTTTTTAGTTGGTTGGTTGTTGTTGTTTTGGTTTGGGTTTGTTGTTGTTTTTTGTGGGTTTTTTTGGGGGGGGGTAGTTGTGGTGTATAAATCCGTTAAATGGCCATTTTATTCCAGGGCTTTATTTTCTTTACTTTATGATTGCTCTTCTCTTTTTTCTTTTGGAGCCTGCGAGTGAGGGCACAAAACTTGTTCCTATTATCTCTCACTCACAGCATTCTAGCAATGTAAAGGTTCTGTAGCAGAAATCAGAATTTAGGTAGAGGAGTAGCTCACACTCTATTTTTAAACATGCAGTGAACAAGGCTTGCACTGTCTGGTTCCCTGAGCTTCTTCATGAATGTTTAGTTGCTTCTCTCTGAGTCTTAGTCTTTTCTATCTTCCCCTTTCCTCATCTTAATTTATTGCCAGAACATTTCACCCTCCCACATACTCTTCCTTCCAGGTCAGTGCTGCGTGGCATAAAGTGAACAAATGTGTGCAGTCTTCACAATCTTAGTGTGACACCCTGCTTCGCCACCTTCCCACTTTTCAAGCTGTCGCCATTCATGGCTGCCTGCAGTCCTGCCACTCAGTCAGCTGGTGATTTTGAGTCCCGTTGAATTTTGGAAGGGACTGTGTTCCTAAATCTCCTAGGTTCCACCCTTACGCTTGTCTTAAGCATTTTAAAATAGTAATTGGCCATATGTTGTTTGTCGGTGTTCTTTGGTGCAGCATTTCATCTTTACTTGGTTTTACAAATTTGTTTCTATCCAGAGGAAATTGCTGCTTTTCTTAAATCCTTGGATTTTTTTTCTGTCGTTCTTCATGGAACTCTTCTCTTTATGAATGAATTCGGATAAAATTAAATAGCATCCCAAATATTTTCCTCCTCGTCTCTCTAGAACATTTCCTCACAGACCCAGAATGTCTTAGGCCTGTATTAATATTTAATTTCCTTTTTTTTCCCCTCACAAAGTGTTACTAAGGACTTTCTGTTATTTATACATTCCTTTTGGGTTTTTTCTTTATCTCATGAGCCAAACATCTCTGTCTCCAGTTTCACTGCTCTTACAAATGCTAGTCTCTTTTGACTGGTTGATGTTTCTATGTGGATGTACCAGGAGAACATGGTGTCTTCACTTTCATCTCCCAGTGACTCCTCCTGGTCGCTGAGCTATTCAGTTGTTGAAGTTCTGTAAATTCAATAATGTCACTTTCCAGTGTACTCCAACAGCTGCTTTTCCTGATCAGTGTTCCTCCCTCCACCCCTATCCATCACTGTGCAGGCATGAAAGTGTTTATATTACATACGTCTGGCTCTGTCCACCCTAAAAGGATGAAGCAGTGGTTTAATTTCCTCCCTTTAATAAGTCCTTTTCCCTCTTGTTTCTCAGCTGTTGCTCAGTGTCTCTTACTTTGACATGTCTGGGTGTATTTCTGGTCTGTTGTTGTAGGGTTTAGGAGTCTTGTGGAAGTGTTTTGCTCTTGCATATGGTGTTCATTGATAGCTCTGAAAATTCCTGCAAACAGCTGAAACGTCACTGAATTTCTGTGTAAATTTATCTTTTCAGTTCAGGATCTGAAACTGCTTTTTTTCTCCTGGAAGGATCCCAAAGTTTTATTTTTATTTAGGTGTATCAGGCATGTTGTATGCTGCAGAGGATCCAGTGAAACTTGGATTTTCATTTTGCTTCAGGGGTGGGTTTTCATTGTATATTTTCACTGTACATTTTTTCCCCAGTGTACGATCCCAGGGCATGCAGGGTATCAAGCTGAATTTTCATGACTGCATTGCCTTGCTCTTTTGGCTGGGGTAGTAACTTCCACATTTGTTGGCAGACTCATTTGTCCCAGTCTTTGGGGCTGTACTCTGGATGAAGTTTTCAGCGTGACAACATCCCTGTCCAGGCATTTTAGTCTTTTAGGCACTCTGGAAATGTCCATGGAGGGACGCAGTGAGAGTGGCTTGTGTGTTCTTACCAGAATGCAGCAGTAATTTAGATCCAGCTGTGTTGATAAATCACCGCATGGACAGTAATTTCTCCTGCTTTCCTTTCAACTAGTCACTTCTGGAATTTTGGGTATGAAAACACTCTTCTATATTAAGGAAAGATAATGCCTTTTAGATCCATAAGTGCTGGCAGGGGTTACATTATTTGTTGGCCTTTTTACTTGCGCTGTGCAGGTAATTTGTAGGTGCCATATGTAAAATCTCAAAATTGAGATTTGCAGCGACGCCGCTGTTCTTTCCGTTTTTAACTACAGCAATCACTGTTAATTTTTGCCTCTTGACACGCCTGTAAATGTCCTTCATTTTATCTCAGACCACCCTGTGCCGTTATCTTGTTTTTGGAGTTGCACAGTGAAGTCCTTCCATTCGTTGTGAATAAAATTAGTTTTTAAAAAGGAATCTCAGTGTTCTGGGTGTGGGCTTTTTTTGTTTGATTGTTTCAAATGAGTCAGGTCTAAGTGTTCCATTTTCTTCCCTTTCATTGCATATATAAGTGTGCTTTATTTTCTTGTGCTGCCTCAAGGCTGTTTAGTGGAAAAAAAAGCGCCTTTTTTCCTTAAAATGTAAATGGTACTTCCTGGTGTTTCATTATTCTTAATTTCCCTTCCATTTGTGTTTATTCGCTGCTGTTGTGTTTTTACATGTACTTAATACAAATTTCCTTAAATCCTCCCTTCACTTATTTTAAATGTTTTCTGCTTTTTGACTTCGTGGGCTTTTAGGGCCTTTTTTTTACATTTTTCAGACATGGATGGCTAAACCCTCTTCCTGCTCCAGGCCAAGGCTGTTAACACTTTATCAGAGTGCTCCCAGCCCTTTTTGCTGGGGGGTGCAGGAAAAAGAAGAGGTGGAGGTTGCATTGTGTACGGCCGTGACTCAGTTTTTGGGTCAGTTCTGAGGGAAAAGCTCTGCTGCCTTCCTCCTTCATTCTCCAGCCTGGAGTCCTATTGTTGGGGCAACACCTCCAAAATGTGTCTGGAACATCAGCCTACTCCTCCAGCAGGAATAGAGCAAGGAAAAGAGCAATTTTTAAAGCAGTTGCTGTTGCTCCGTGGCTGTGTAGCTGCGAACCCTCGCCCTTCTCTAAGACACTGCTCTTGAAAAATAAATGAAAAAGAAAAAAAGTATCCAAAAGCTCACCCCCGTCCACTGTTTGTCATTTGCTGGCAGTTTGCTCTGTGCTGTGTGCCAGAATGCATCTTTGGAGCTCAAGTCGGTTGCTGTCATTCCGCTGCCTCCGCTGGTTTTGGGGTGGGCTCGCTGGACCCGGTGGAAAACTTCCCGTGCCTTCAGTCAGCTTTGGGCTCTGTCCAGGGTGTTCCTGGTGGAGCTGGGCTGCACCTTCACGCCAGGATAGCTGTCTGGCAAGCTGGTTCTCAGACACCAACAGAAGCCCTATACACATGTGTTAATCCTGAGTGTTTTCCTTCGGGAAGTGCTAAATCCCGCGCTGCAGCAGGATCGCCGTGTAATGGAAGAGTCTGGCAAGGGAAAGGGCAAAGAGTACACTAGGCCATGCATGCTACCATTGTTCAAGGGTGCGACTCACTGGAAAAGCTTTTGAGATGGCCTTTTTTTTGTTCCTCTAAATATCCTAACTATTTTAATTGTAACGGGGCAATATACTAAAAACTGTGAGGTTGGCCAGCGTGAAAGGTAGAATTTTCTTCTGGCTATTCCTGGTGGCAGGGAAAGCTGCTTGATGTGCTTTTCTGTTCTTGCGTGTGGGAATTGACATGAAACTATCCTCTTCTGCAGTTCTCACATACCAGATTCCACAGGGCTGTGTAAATAACCAATGGAAAGTTCGAAAGCTGGAATAATAGACACCAGATGATAGGAGGAGTAAAAACATCTGAAGTACAGTAGATCTTGCAGACAACAGCAGAACTTCCTTCTCCTGAAAAGAATTGTTTTTAGACCTGTAGCTTTCCTAGCCGTGGATATCTCTGAGGCTTTGGCCAGGAATATTGGTGATGTGGTGGAAATTTTTGGTCATTTCTTCCTGAGGAGGGGAACAAGTGAGCCACAAAATAGACTTCAGTACCCTAAGAGTAATTTGACTAGTACATTAGAAAAAAAAAAAAAAANNNTGCAATTCATTAAAAAAAAAAAAAAAAAAAAAAAAGCTGTTTCGAATGCTATGAACTTTCTTTTTAGGCTGCTGTAGCCTTGCCAGGAGATCTGTCTAACTGTGTTTTGAGCTTTTAGGATGACTGAACCTGGTGGCCCAGAGAAGTGAGTCAGCAAATCCCCTCTGAGCCCTCAAGGTTCTGTTCCAAAGGAGGGTGAGCCCACAGTTGCTGCCTTTGAGAGAAAAGAGACTTCTGCAGAGGGTTTACAGTTCCTCAGGCCTGTCCTGTGCCAAAGTAAAGGAAGTGGGGAGCCTGCTTCAAACACGAGGGGAAGAAAGCCTTGACATTTAAACAGGTGGAGCTCACTGTGAGCCCTCCTGGTGAACAAACGTGCTGTAGAAGTGGTGGAGGCAAGAGATGATAAATGCTGCGTTGTAATCCAGCCTCACTCAGCTCATGGGGCTTGGATAAGAAAAACAAAACAAAAAAAAGATTTCCTTCATTTCGCCAGTATCTTTCATGTCTCTCTGCCTTTCCCTTTGCTATGTACACCTGGTGGTGAAGCCAGGGGAGCCCGGAGACACTTACCTGCTGTGTCTGTTTTGTTTCAGGCTTTGGTTTGGTTTTTTCGTTGTCACAATTTGTTATTCATTTCTTGGGCTTGTGTCACCCCCCTGCCTGTGGTAGTGGGAAAAGAAAGCAAGCATTTTGCCCTTTTGAAGACAGGTGGGGAAGTCCCCACACTCAGTGTTGTATAGGCCAGTTTGCCTTTTGTTTCCCCGTACTAATTGGTTGGAATGGATGGTGTTAAGTTCCCACAAATTTGTGTCTGTTAGGGAATTCCTATATATCTAGCCTTGGGGAATTCAGCTTTGGAAAATGAAGTACACATCAAAGGAGGAGGTGGCTGGTACAGTTTGTGTCCTGACTTCCCTCCCTTTCACCCACCCTCCATCCCCCCTTGCTTTTTTTCCCCCCTTCTAGAAAGCTTAGGAAAAGAGCCTTTTGTCTTCTATTCAGGAAAATTGCACTGAAATTCATCTGTGCTTTATTCATCTGCTTTGATTTGTGCCATTCATGGGCAGCTGTGGGTTATATAGAACAAAGCAGATGAATTCCTAACCTCCACATTCAAGCAGTGTGTTGGGAAAGGTTCAACACCACCCTCCCTCCCCCCACACTCCTTTTTCGGGGTATCCAACCAACTTATTACATCTTTCAGTTTCAGTACTGAGCCGTCTCTGGGCTGTGTTCCTCCACATGCCATTAAAATGGTGTGGCAGAGTTCTGCTGGCTTGTAGAAGGGATGTGTCTATAGAGATCTCTTTTCTCAGTACAGCAAAACACAGCAGTTTGAAAGTTTGTTTAACTGGAATTTATGATTAAACATCTTTTTTTTTTCCAATGACAATTTAATTCCTAACATCATCAGCATGAGTAGGGGAGAGTATCCATTTTTTTCTTCTTTTTTTTCTTTTTTTTTCCATATAGTTGGATTATTTACATGTATCCTGTGCCAGATCTTCACCTCATGTGAACTGGCATAAGATATTTGAGAGGATCTGGTCTGATTTATGTGCCAAACACATAAAACATTTGGCAGTATGATTAATGGACTTTACCTTCATAAATTAAGTGTCTTAAAATCAGGCTTCTTTTTGGACTACTTTTAATTTAAATGTGTCACTCCTTTCCACCCCGCATCAGGTCTAAAAAAGCATGATTTATACTGCTCACCTCTTAAATTGTAGAATACACATTAAATTAGATTAAGAAGTGCTGCACCTCTTAATCCCTTCAGAAAGCAGGATTAGTTTCATAACCAGCAGCTTGATCAACCCCCTCCAAAAGCCAGTAGGTTCTGGAGCAGGCATCATCCAACCTGTTTTAGATTTGTTGATCCACCTGGAATAACAACTTCTCTCTGTTTCCCTGCAGACTCTTCATACTCGGAGCCTCCCGATGTCCAGCAGCAGTTGAACCACTACCAGTCTGCAGCTTTGGCCAGGAACAACAACAACATCAGCCCGATCCCACTTTCCGGGAGTGCTGCAGGTGTGGAAAAAGCGGAAGCCATCCTCAACTGTGAATTTTGCGAATTCTCCTCGGGTTACATACAGAGCATCCGGCGCCACTACCGCGACAAGCACGGAGGGAAAAAGCTCTTCAAGTGCAAAGATTGTTCCTTTTACACAGGCTTTAAGTAAGTACTGTGCAAAACAGATGGAATGAACTCGTAAGGGGTTTGTTTTTTTTTTTTTTTTCCAAGCGCTTGAAAAGACTTCTGAGGTCTTTGAGAGCTGGCTGTAGCTAACAGGAACACGGCCACTGCTGACCAGGGAGAGGAGCGTAGGAAATGCCATGCCAGATCACAGCAGCATCCATGTAATCCATTTTCTTCTCTCCTACAACAGCCGGTACCATCTGCTGCAGACAACAGCACAGTAAGTCCTTGCAGTAGGTTTTAGAATCAAAGAATTGTTTAGGATGGGAAAGACCCTTAAGATCATCAAGTTAACCATTAGCCCAGCAGTGCCAAGCTCAACATTAAACCTTAGTGACACATCTGGACGTCTTCTAAATCCCTCCAGGGGTGGTGACTCAACCACTTCTCTGGGCAGCCTGTTCCAGTGCCTGACAACCCTTTCTGGGAAGAAATTTTTCCTTACATCTAATCTAAATCTCCTCTGGTGCAGCTTGGGGCTTACAGGTTCACAACAGCCCCATTGTCCTCTTGGCACGATCCTTCTTCCAAAGGCCATAAACTCTCCTTTTTTCCCTGAGTTCCAGACGCGTCTCTCTGTTCAGCCAGGCCAGTCTCATCTTTTGGCACATGGGTTCAATCTGCTCTTGCACCTTTAGGATTTTCTCCCTGGGGAATATCCAATGTTCCTGGATTCCTTTGTCCTTCAGGATGCTCTCCCAAGGGACTCTTTACCGGTCCCCTAACCTGCCCTCTGGAAGTCCAAGGTGGTAGTTCTGCTGCACCCCTCCTTACCTCTCTGAGATTCTCTGAGAATGAAAAACTATCATTTCACGATCCCTTTGTCCTTAAGTGAGAAAATTTTCTCTGCAGAAATAATTTAATATCCAGGTGCAACCAGCATGAAACGTGGGACAAGCAAGTGTCCTGGGGCGACAGGAGAATTTATATCACCTTACTGAAGAAACCCTTCTCATGTGATTTTATTTCCCCCCCCCCTCAATCTTTCTATCTTAAATGATAGAAGGATGCTATTCTCTAGCATATCAGATAGCATACAGAGAAAGCATACATTTCAGAAAATCCAATTATTTAAGTTTAAAGGCTCGGTGCCTTGTTTGTTTGTGTGTATGTGTTTTTAGCTGCTCCTCTGTAAGAAAAGAGAAGAAGGCACCTGTGCATTTCATCATTTCCTCCTGATGTGCTGGGCCCTGGAGCATAGCACCCTCAGCTGACATTTGAGGTCTTAAACTTGTTAAGAGTGACAGTAAACAGTAGGACTGAATCAAGGGGAGGAGTTCTGTTGAAGAAAATGTTGAGCAGAAACCTGAGAGAATCCACATGAGAGCAGCCTCTAGTTACATGTCTCTACCCTCTGTTGCTTCATCTTTGCTCTCCCTGTGTTAAAATTTGCTGCTTATGCTTAGTATCCTGATTGCTCTCTGTCTCAAATACTACCAGAAACTTCCCGGTCCAGTCTGTCTGTATCTTGCAAGTGCCATTTTCTTTCACCTTGATGTTTTGAAATAAATCAGGCAGCATTTAAACACGTTCATAGCAGCGTATTTTCTGTCTTTAAAAAGGGGAGGAGGAGGCAAAATAAAAACCCCACACCAGTCCCCTCTTCGAGCCACCCTAGAAACTTAAACGCTTGAGAGCAGTGGCTGAAGTTGATAGAAATATACCTGCAGAATTCAGTGATTGCTGGATTGGGTCCAAAGCCACTTTTTACTCTCGTTCAATGTGTCAGGCCCATTAGCTTTTGCAAGGTTTATCACTGTTTTAGGAAAAAATTACCGAGTGCCCCAAGTTTAGAGACAGCTCTGATTTCAGTAGTTGAGCTTGTGGTTAGGTGGATGTACAGTTAATTTCTTCTGTTATGCGTATCTCTTGCAACTTCTAATTATGCAGCCAGTGTAATGCCAGCATGAAATTTTTAGTTCAGAAGTACTGTGGAGTATTTATTCATTCTTCCAAATTAATAAACACAGTATTCTAAGTCTTGGGTTTTCAGATCATTACAGCTGATGCTTTGAAAGTTGAACCACTCAGTGCCAAACTCACTAGGAACACAAATCTCTTTTGTACCCACAATCTAAACAGTTTAGCTGGTTAGATCAAGATGGTTAAGGGTGTTTTCTGCCTGAAATAAATTTGTCCTCCCCTCCGCAAGTCCAGAACAGTAGAGGGATTTTGTTCGGCTTGCTAAAAATCTAACCTTCGCCGGAGAAAGCGCACTGAATGTTTCAGCCCGAGGACAGATAATAAGCATGAAGGATGGGAATTCCTCTGCTATCTTAACTATAGCAATGTGACTATATGGAGCAGCCCATGCAAGCAGAATATCTTGTCACAGGGAGAGTTTGTTGCTTTGAGGGTACGAGCCCGCAGATACCCCTGCTCACGTGCTGCCCGTGTGAGCAGCCGCTCCGCAGGGCCGCGCGGACAGGGCTGAGTGGCATCTGCACCTTTTTACGCCACACGTCCCTCACAGAGCCGTGACGCCTCGCTGCTGCCCTCCTGACTGCTCCCGTTGTCTCCCTCCTCTCTCGCAGATCCGCTTTTACTATGCACGTGGAGGCCGGGCATTCGGCAGTCCCCGAGGAAGGACCCAAAGACCTTCGCTGCCCTCTCTGTCTCTACCACACCAAATACAAACGCAACATGATTGACCACATAGTTCTGCACAGAGGTAACAGCGTCCGTGCCCGTGTCTGTGTCCGCTGAGGGGAGTGCTGGGCAGTGCCCTGGTCCGGTTTCGTTAAGTTTTTCAGACTGGTTTCATTAAATTTTTCCTCTCTCCGTACATGCGCGCGAGTGTGTTGAGTGAGTCGCTAGGCCTTGATTAACTTTTTGTTTCATTCCTCTGTGATGCATCTGATTTGTTTCCTGTAAAATTCAAAGTTTGCCAGTGCTGAAACAAGGCAGATTTTGGGATAGTTTTTAAGCTTTTCCTCGAGAGAGGTGGACAGCCATCAAACACCTGTTTAGCAAGAGTTGCCCTAATTTGCAGCTTTGATCTAGGCCACAGTTGTGCCCTGCTCGTGTCCTTGTTATCATAAAGGCCTTGCTATCATAAACTCCCCCAAAAGGTTTATCAGCTAACTGTAGAGGCCTCAAAATATCCCTTGATAAATTCCTTGAGTATTTTCTCCTGGGTGTTCTTAGGAACAAAATAATTATCTCATTTTTTGCTTTACTGTAAGACTCCTTTTCTGCCTACACCTCTCCATTTTTAAATTATTATTTTTTTAAGCCTGCTAAAAGTAGGATTAGGGATTTCTATATTCTATTAACTGTGGGCTTGCTAGCTCAGAAGAGGCAGCAGTTTGGGCTCTCTGGGCTGGGATTCCTGCCCACAGCTATCACACTTGATGCTTGTAGATGGTCTGTTGGCTGCCGAAATCCAAACCCATGTGTTGGGATGGCACTCTGCCTGCGTGCAGGTTGGGCAGAGTTTCACAGTGGGGTGCTGGTGGTGAGCAAACACGAGTTTTGCATGCCATCTTTTTCCTGGAGGAGATTCTGGTGTGGCAAGTGCTGTAGTAATTCCTTGCAACACACCACTTCTCAGTGTTGGTAGCTTGAAAGTCCTTCTTGTAGCAGCTCAGTGAGCTTGGCAGAATTCAGATTTCTTTCTGCTAGCAGGGCTGTTCTGAGGGAACATCTGGGGAAAACGACCTGTCAGTGATTCAGAAAGCACATTACAAAGCTGCCATATTTGGTTGCAAGGGTTTGGCAGATGCTTTGGCTTTCACTTCCTGTCTTCAAAGGTGTTGCTGTGTCAGATTTTGCCCGGTTTGCTCCATTTTGTGGCTGTGCCAGGGCTCCAGTAGGCAATGCCAGAACTTTAAAACAGGGAGAACTGGATGGGTTTAGGGTATTCTTCGTCATGCATAGATTTGGTGTTGGGGATATCCAGTTGCAGAAGTGGAAGAGCACTTCATGAGCTCAAGCAGCTCTACTGCTTATGCAGAGCTGTTTCTGACCAGCTGAAAGGAGTTTTTCACCTCCTGGGTGAGTGAAGCTGTGGATCTGTTCTTCTGTAGAGCTGCTGCTTCAGTTGTACAAACTAGCCTCAAAGGGTTTTTGCTGCTGAAACAAACTTTATAGCAAAGGACGTGGTGGTCTACACACCACAGTGCTGGGGGAGAAAAAACAGAGTAAAAGGAAGTTTTAATACAAATGGGATTATAGCTGATAAAGAGTCTCAGAGGCCACCATGGGGTTTTCTTTGACATCACGTATCCAGGTGATAAAGGAAGTAGGGCTCATACTTAAGAGTTATTTCTGGTGCATCTATCCAGCTAAAAAACAGCCCTCTACTGTTGTGTTTAATTGTGTGGCAGCTGAAGCAGATGGTTCTGGCAAGATTTAATGTGCACTGAAAGAGAGACTGAGGGGTAGTCAGTGTAGTCTGAGATAGCCTTCTTGTTTTATAGCCATTGCATTGGCAAAGCAAGGGCAAAACCCTGAGGTGCAGCCCAAGAAAATTAGTTCTGAGGTAGATGGGGTGGTGCAGTATGTAAAATCAGGAGTGAAGGATTTGATCCGTTCGTAGTTGATGTTCTCTTTGTGCAAAAGGCATGTTTACAGATGCATGACTCTTACATTACTTCCAAGTTGCTGCACCCTTAATCCTTGGTGAAACAGCATGTGCCTGAAATGGAGAATATATTTGCCTCCTAATGAGTGGCTGTGGAGGCTGAATTTCACAGAGTTAAAGCAGTACCAGCTAGAAGCCTGAATGCCTACTGAGAGAAAAAAAAAAAAGTCAAGGAATTTGCTTTCCATGAAGAAGGAGAGGTTCCAAGAGCTTCTCTCGTGTACCACCTCCCCCTGGTCAGTCTCAGGGCAGCTCAGCATCCCTTCTGTGGGTACAGATGGAGCACAGACTCCCTACAGGTGTCCTGTCCCACGGGACTGACCCAGCCAGAGGCTGCTGCGGGTCAGTGAGGAGAAGTTTGGCTCTCTGGTTCTTCCTGGTCTTTATGACAGGCAAGAGGAGGCAGGGAATTCCTGATCCAGCAGCGGTGCTGGCCTTTAATTTATGCTGGACAGCACAATTGGTGTGTCACAGAATCAGTTAGGTTGGAAAAGAGCTCTGGGACCATCGAGTCCAAGCTGTGACCCGTCCCCACCTTGTCACTCAGCCCAGAGCACTGAGTGCCACGTCCAGGTGTTCCTTGGACACCTCCAGGGATGGGGACTCCAAACCTCCCTGGGCAGCCCCTGCCAAGGCCTGACCACCTTCTCTCCTGATGTTATCCTTTCCAGTAGCATTCCCCTCATGCATTTTGAAGTAAATTGGTGTTTTTCCAGGGCTGAATGCAACTTACCAAGTTTGCTGTTGGCTCTACTGTTAAATCCTTGGGCATTTTTCTCTATTTTCCTTCCTTTAGAGAACTGGTGATTTTCTTCTTCCACGTAAGAGAATAACACCCATATATTTTGAATAGTAACCTTCAAGATAAATTTTCGGATTTACCTACCTCCCCAAAGGCTTCCTTGCTACATATCCTGATTCCTTGCACATGCTTGTTTCTGGCATTTCTCACTGTACATTTAACTCCACTGAGGCATGCAGGACCCTTGTGCAGTACTTGCTTTTTGACTACTGGAATGCAAATGCTACTTGGTCTGTGAGTGTAGTTTGGATTTCCAGGCAAAAAAACCGTGTATTTTCAAAACCCAAGATGACCAAGTAATTTGTCTGTGTCTAGATAGTAGGACTGCTTTTTCTGGTGTAACTTTGAGGGACGGAAATAAGTTATATGTGCTTTGGTATGTTGCTGAATAAAGATTTCTCCTTACAACTGAGGACTAATAAAGTCCAGAGCTCTCTTGTGCTTTGAGCAAAAAAATGTTATGTCTGCTTTGAGTTGTAGTCCTGCTAATAGTTAGTCATTAATGTCCTTTCAGTTAATTCCCTGATACAATTAGCCCGAATATTCCAGTCTAATGGAAGGGTTGGATTTATTAAACTAAGATGATGCTTTTGTTAGGTGTTTATTTTGTTTTTATTCTTTAATTACACCTCTTGCAAAACATTCTGCAAGCCAGGACATCTTTTTGTGAAGTGTCTACTGTAGCCTTTGGTTAGACACTGATGAACTTTGAGGAAGTCTACACGTGGGTGAAGAAGCTGTTCCATTTGTGTATGGCTTATGGTTTGCTGTAATTTTCTTGGTTGCCCAGACATGATAAGTGCATTCTAAATGAGTAATTAGATAAACAGGGCTTTGCAGGGGCAGGCTGGAGGTGGTGATAGCATCCCCTTAAGAAATGTAACGTTCCAGGTCCAGGTAGCCCTGCAAGCTCCAAAATCATAGCTTGGAGGAGGCTCACTGACATGAATACGTCATGTGTAAGTTACAAATCATTCCCTGAAATTGAAATCTTTCAGTTTTGAGTAGATATTTATGTCTGTTTTGCTCTTCTCTTACTCCGTTGCCTTTGATTTGGGGACTCTGTGTGTGGTTGTGAGATAATAGGTTTTGTTAATGTGAATAAGAGAATGCTGCATTACTTCAGACTAGTAGATTTAAAGTTCTACACCATCCCATGTTTTAGCTTTTTTAATCTCTGCCAGGCATTAGGGGAAAAGTGAATGTTAAAGTATTTTAATTAGTATTTCTGTTTTTGAAAACTTCACTTGGCTTTTTCCCTTCTGAAACTAGCTGTGTCACTTATTTCTGTGAGTCCAAAAGCACGCAGCTGCAACAACCTTGTAAAAAGTTTTTCTAGTGATCTCAGCGCCACAGCTTTAAATTCTGTGTCTTAAACCCTATTCTCCCCTCCCCTGTTTCCACCCTGAATGGCCACTATTTGATTTCTTTATAATTAGAGAAGCTGTTGTTGGTGTAGAAAAGAATCACAAGTCTTCGGGTGTTTGTTTTCTTTTTTTTTTTTTTTTTTCTGGTTAAGGCATAGCTTCGGGGAGAACTTCAAAAAGAGGAACTTACGAGATAGGATAAGTTTTGTGCTCAGGGAGAAGCTGGGCAGGATGGAATATTTTGTGGAGCTGCAGAAAAAAAGTCTTACTGCAAAGGGAGTGTGTGTGTCTGTAGTTGTCTTTGGATGTAATTTTACCCTCCTCACTAGAAGAAAGGGCCCTTTGGCTCAGATCCATGTGTGCATTGCCACGTCTCACATTCCTTCAGCCTTCGTGTCTACCAAAAGAGATTCGGGCCTCTTTTCTTCTCCTGTCCTTGGGGATGAGCCTGGATGAGGAGGATCAAAAACCGTCCTTTAGTATGCGGTCCATGAGGAGGAACAGTGCTAATTTTCAAGTGTTCTAGCTCAGAATGCCAGTTTGGGTAACAAAAGCCTTAATGAGGATCTGCTGGTGACCCTCAGCTGAACGGTCACATTTGGGGTTTCTCTTGTGTGCACAGTGTGGAGGGAGCCACAGTGGGTGAGTGTTGAGGCACATCGGATTCTGGCCGTGTCAAACGACTGAAATTAATTGCTGCTCTGCTAAACATCAGTGCTTTGTCAGAGGGAGTGCAGAGTTTAAGAACTCAGCAAGAGCATTTTCAGTACCTCTTGCTTGCAGAGTTGGAGCTTTCTGAAAGCTCGGGGTAGGTCGGGGAGCTCCTGCTGCTGGCTGAACTGCGCAGCCTTTTTCCAGGGAGAGGTGCTGCCTTGCTCACCTTTTGTGTCCCCAGAGGGCAGGTTTGGGTGTGCTGGTGAGGACAGCAGCTCCCATTTATGCAGAGCCAGCAGCCTGTGATGCCCTGGGGAGCACACCCTGCAGCTCTCCTGTTTATTACTCCTCTAGAAGCAGTTCCCGGCTGCTGTCAAGTGCTGAACAAAAACGCACTTCTGGTCTTGGCTGATTTATGGCTGGTTTTGTATTCCTAGGCTCTGCTCCTCTGACTCATAGATGGAGTCTCACTTGGCCCAAAACATTCCATTCCCATCCTCTTCACCCAGTCACAGAGGACACCTGTGTTTGCAGCTTTTGGAGACTGACCCTGCCTTGGCGGGGAGGATTGTTTTCCTGGTGTTACTGAGTGGATGTTGTGCTGTCCCCACAGAGGAGAGGGTCGTTCCCATTGAGGTCTGCCGTTCCAAGCTGTCCAAGTACCTGCAGGGAGTCGTTTTCCGCTGTGACAAGTGTACCTTTACCTGCTCCAGTGATGAGAGCTTGCAGCAGCACATAGAGAAGCACAATGAACTGAAACCTTACAAATGCCAACTCTGCTACTATGAGACCAAACACACAGAGGAGCTGGATGCTCACCTTAGAGATGAGCACAAGGTAAGACCCAAGTAGTTTTAATCTGTGGCAATCTACTCTTTGCAGATACAGTGTTGGTTTACTTGCACGTCTGAATAGCCAACTTGACATTGGGGTTTTTTTTCCTCTCCCTCCCCAAATCTGGAAACTAATCCCATGGTGCACTTCCCTTCCTCATTTTTCTCTTCTATTTTTTTTTTTTTCATCAGAAATTGAAAAATAATCGTTTCTGAAGCTGTTCAGATTGATGAGAATTGGCAAACTGCTGCATGCAGGGTGTGATTATCTGGAAATGGCTCTTGTTTATGCTGGGTTTATTTAAAGTGGGCTGGGGAAAGGGTCGTGGAACAATACCAAGGCAGTGTGATTCAGCCCCTGTAAAAGGCAGGAGATTCCAAGCACAGGATTGCTCTGGTAACTTCAGCAGCTCGACATGCCACACATATTTTAATAACAAAGAGGGCTATACATCCCCGTTTACATTTAACAAGGGAAAGATAAACAGCAAGTCTAACCAGGTCCTAAGTTAAGACTGCTTTGGAGTTTTTGTGGATTACCTGAGCGCATACCAGGTCCAGTCTTTGAGAAGTTGTTAAAGGCTTTCCACAGACTGTTAGCTTTGAGTTTCTGTAGCTGAGAGACATTTAAGTTCTGGAACTGAGATGTGTTTTGGAATATTTCCTAGAGTGCTTCCTTGGCAGGTTTCCAGGGGAGGCAGCTATATGCCTTCACCTGTTGGAGCTTAGCTGCCCAAGGTCCTCACTAAAAACTTCATTGACTGAATGACTTTTCCTTAAAGCTGAATATATATGGAAGGTATTAGCAGCAGACGTCCCAGAAAAAAAAAACAAACAACAACAACAAAACACTTTTCATGCTTAAAAAATATTTGGCCATCTTATAAAACCAAACTTTGTTAATTCATGTTGGCCTGCTAGGCTCCTCTGCCATCGTTATTACTTCTGGAGAGTCTTTTGCCATTCAAATGGTACAGAAGGAGTTCCACGCCTCCTGGTCATCACAGCGAGGTGCCTAGTGTATCCAGGAGGAACTATTGCTTGGATTTTTTTGACACAGTGCATCAGGCTGGGAAGATGATTCCCTTAACTCAGCTCTTCCTTCCAATCTGGAACTGCGGTGGTGGTGCTGGTAGTTCAGGATGGCATTTCCCCTTTTTTCATATACATCTCCAGTTTTTATCCTAAGTTCTGGGCTCAGGTGCTACCCAGGTTGTATATTGCACCTTAAAAAGAGTTCCTTCATATGGGCTGAGTTGAATCAAGTGCCTTGCATGTGGTCTTGTTTGTTTAAACCTCCGTGGTTGATGTGTCCAGTTAGAGAACCTCATCACAGCTGTCCGTGTACCCACTGCTGGGAATCTTCACACCTCTGTGTTCAGGATGCTTTGCTGTTTGGATGCATACCACAGCCTGCTTCACATCCTCCTTGGGATCACTGACGTCTCCTCTCCCACAGAGGGGTAAAAAGCAGTCAGTGGGTGTTGATATTTCATTCAGCCTCTTGCAGGACGTGCTGTACCGCACTCGCTGCTCCGTCTCCATCCCCTCTGCCTCCATGGCTCGCTGCCTGTGCTGCTGGAGGGCTGTCTCTCTGCATGAAAGATGAATCCAAAGCCCTTCCCAGCAGTGATCAATGAGCTCAGAGGGCGCTTGTCATCCAGCAAGTATTAGCCTCAGTGTCCTGGTCATGCTCCACGCTCTCCGCCTCCGCTGTAAATCTGGGCTGCTGCTCCGCTGTTCCTGTTGGATGTGGTGCAGTTCCTGACTCCTGTGCCCTGAGCTGCTCCTTTCATGCTGCTGCTGCGAGCTGTTAAGTAGCTGGTGCATTTCACCCCAGGGTTAGCTGAATTTGACTGCTGGGTGAAGTGTTCCCATTATAGTCTGTGTATCAGTTTGCAAAGCACTTTGCAGCCCGGCGTAATGAAAATTAATCTGTTATTAATGAGTGAGAGTGTGTGTGCCACACAGCAGCCATGTGCTTAGTGAAAAAAAAGAAGCATCCTTTCATGAATAAAGCTGAATGAACCCGTCACAGAGAGTTTCCCTTCAGCGTGGATGTGTGGTAGCAGTGTTTGATCACAGCAGTTGAATAGTGCCACAAAAATGAGGATATGACTTGATGTTTTACATTTCCTGGATGAAGAAATGAAGGGGGTTTACCGAATCTCATTAATTTCCAAAAAACAGAAATGAGAAATGCAGAATAAACAGCAGTAGAAGAATCACTGCCACTGGAATTAAATGGGTGTTAATTTGATTATAGAGACTGCATGTCACCTCGAGCTGAGCAGGCTTTGGGGTGTACTCAATTTTGTTTTGCATATGTGGCCATTTTTCTGGTTGGTTGGTGATTGTGCTGAGTGCTAACAGAAGTGTTTCTTTCAAAGGTGAGTCGTAATTTTGAGCTGGTTGGACGGGTTAACTTGGACCAGTTGGAGCAAATGAAAGGGAAAACAGAGAGCTCTAGCAGTGATGAAGAAGAGAAAGAAGAAGAGTTAAGCCCCAAGGCTGAAGAGAGAGGTCAGTGCAGCTCTTTGATGTGTTGGGGGGATTTGTTGGGTTTTTTTGGGCACTGCAACCTGCCTCACCAGTCCCACCATCCAGGGTCAACTGTTGACTGGGCAGCACATACTCTGCAGAAACAGAAACAGAATGTGGCTTTCCTGAAGACACAGCTCCTGTGGGAATCCTGTGTTTCTCATCCTCCTTACGAGTTACTTCTGTTAAGAGAGAATACATGCTATGGGAAAGCACAGATAGCATCTGTGACTAATCTGCCTGTTCAGATAACATCTCTAAGGGCTTGGAAGACTATGTAAGTGTATTTTAGTGGTCTGTCAGATTTTCTGTTTTGGTAACCAGTTTCCAGCTTTCCCTTGGCATTGTCCAAGCGAGGGATGCTTTATGGGCTGTTATTTATCTCTCTGCCCAGCATTCTTTGCCAGACACAGTCAGTCCTGTTTGCAGTTGCTGCAGCTGGCAGCTCCAGAGCCAGGGTACATCCATGCCCTACCTGTCTGTACCATTTCAAATTTAAATATGTGCCTAGGTTTGTATCTAAGGATAATCCCACTGATCTCAACAAGGCTAGGACATATGCTTTTGGTATGGTTGAAGTTTGATCAGCAGGGAAAAAGTAAATTCTCTGTTAATTAAATGAAGGGTTTCCTTTCCAACTCTTGTGAAAGCTCTTTCCTTTCCTTCTCTTGTGAAAGCCGGGTTATTCCAATATCTGTTGTAACTGTGTTTTGTCTGGTGCAAGAATTCATCATTCAAATGCAACAACTGTTTAATATCTTCAGTCCCTTCATGGTTGGAACAACAGGTCACCCAATTCTTGATGCTGACAGCTGCAGTTAGCCAAGTCCTGTGTACTTCAGCTAAAGGTACACCACCATGTTTAACTTTCTCCTCCTGATTTTTTAGCTTTCAAACTCACTCAAGAGCTTTTCGTGAAAGAAAAGGTGTTTCTGTGCATGTTTTCAGGCGTTGAAAAATCCCCATTTCTGGATTCACAGGTAGTTAACAGACCTGGGGGGGTTCAGATTGTGCTTCTTACCTTTTAACAGGAAGACCCCAGCATCTTGGGTTTTATTTAGTGTCCCTGCAGTATAAATTCAGCTTGTGCTTATCAGCAGCACTTCAAGAGTGGTTAGTGATTGGCTTTTAACTTAAATGAGCATGCAAAAAAAACATCCTGCATGAGATCTTAGGCAGAGCAGCAGAAAACTCAGAGGAGGGGTGTCGGTTCCATGTGCATTTCAGAGTTCAGCATTTCTCAGGGACAGCTCCAACCCTCAGAGCTTCGTGGCTGGAGCAATAACTGTGCCACGATCTGAGTAAAAAGCACCAGCTCACCTCAGCTGCAGGTGCAGCAGGCTGATTAATGTTCTGTGTAGACCCACAGCTAGCAGGGGGTGAGAAGTCAAGCTGTCCTTGTGAGGATTACCTTCGCATTACACACAGGCACAGGTGCTGAGGTGACCTTGGAGGCCGTGGTGCCCGGACCAAGGAGAAGAAAGTGCTCTCTGCCAAGCCTCTCAAATCCCTGCGAGTGTGCCACAGGCAGGGGGGCAGCCCAAGATGAAGTTCATTGTTTAAATTGGCTTTAGGTTACGCCGTGGAAGTGTAAAAGCATCGCCTTCTATGCTGGAGTTTTACATTTGCAAGGGTTAATAGATGTGTTATCCTCACATTTTGAAGTTAGGCAAGGCATTGTCTTAATGATTCTGTACTTTCTTTTTTGCCTGTGTCTCTGTTTTCTTTAATCTGTGACTGGCTAAAATGATTTCTGCATGCTTGTTGGGATGACCACCCTAAAAAAATCAGGCATATTTTCAGGTTTGCTTTGCAGCATTTCTTTCCTCTCTGGCCTGCAGGCTTGATGTTTCACCATTGTTATTTTTTTTCTCCTTTTTAATCTTTTAACCATTTGCAATAGATTATACTAAAATAGGTAGAAAATTCAGAAAACACTTAAGCCTGCTACAACAAGGATATTAGAGAAGATTCCGTTGTGTTGATTGCATTTTTCTAGAGAAGTTGTGTGAATTACCACTCTGAGGTGCAAGATTTTTGAGAAATGTCCCAGTGAGACAGGAGCTGGAGGCATGGTTGGATGCTAAGTTTCGTGCTGGCCTCTCCCTAGGCATTTTCAGGAATCCTTCTGACACAGGGATGGTTTGCCCCCATAGCAGAGGACCAGACCTGTGGTTTCAAGCAGAGCCTGTCACAGTGGCTGATGCTGTCACAGCTTTCAAACCACATCAAACTCTGCAATCCTGGGTGCTGCTGGGGTGCATCTGAGGATTCTAGCCTTTGTGGTGTTAGCAGGAAGTGGGATTTGCTGAGAGAGTGCCTCTGTGTGCTCCAGGTATCTGTCTGAACACTCTGAGGTCTGTGATTTTGGGAGAATCAGGATTTCTTCCCTAGATTCACCGCTTCAGCTTGAGCTGCTCTGTGCAGTACTGAAGGTGCGGATAAGAGCTTGTGGCTTCTCCAAATGAGCTGTTGGACCAAAGAAAGGCCATTGTCCATGTGGGCAGGCAGAGCTGGGCAGCAGAGCTGAGCTGCAGTCCTGGATGGGAAAGGAAGGGAGTCATTTGCTTTGTGGTAAAGGATATGGTGTAAAAGGAGATGTGCAGGGAAAAATGAAGTGTCTGGCACAGACTATGCCAAGACCAGCTCTCCCAGGTAGGAACTGTGTCTCAGAGAGGCTTTTACTGATCTTCATGTCTTGGTGTTAGCAGATCGAGAGGTGTTTTTCCATAATAGGCAAAAATTGGATGTCCATGAGTGCTTTGTATGTGTGACACAGCAAAACCAGAGAGGTCAGGCGTGTGTGCAGTCTGTTGCTTCTCCTCTGCAGGACCCAGAGAAGAGCAGCTTCAGATACTCCTCCAGGGAAGCAGCCCAAATTCACATCCCTAGAGGCAAAAGTTACTAGGGAGGAGGATGAACAAGATCGTGTTGCCTGAAGAGGTGGTGGATTTACTGGAATAACACTTTCTAAACTTAGTGGGAGTTGCAAGTATAAATTATGGACTGGTTTGGGTTGGAAAGGCCCTTTAAAGATTATCCAGTCCAAGCCCCATCCATACTTGTATTCTTATACAGAACATCAGCAGCATTTGCCTCTAAAACTTACTACCCATCAAAAATATCTATCCCTGTGTCACGACTAGTCTGTGTGTTCCAGTGTGTTTATACATTTGTGCCGTGCCTAAGGTGTTAAAAATCCAGATATAAACTGAGCTGATGGCATTTCCTTGCATTCTGGTGTTCCCCCTGGCACAGCAGCTTTATGATATTTAACCATGTAATAAGTAAGTCCCCAACAATAAGAAATACAAAGTGGAATTCTTTTCCCTGTCATGGGAAGAGGCCAAAAAACTGTGTCAAGAACCATTCCGTATAAAACTGAAGTAAAGGTTAACTAGTGAGAAGTGTGTCACAAAAATGCATTTGCAGGACTTAGGTATGGATAATAGGGAATGTGTGAGCGATTTTGGGTTCACAGACTGATCCTGAACAGAGTAAGTCTGAGAGTGAAGAAATCAAGTGAGCAGAGATCAGAACCAAAATTTAGCAAAATCCCTTTTCTTTTATTATGTAGTTCAAGAGGAGTCAGAAAGACATTCTGTTGATTTCTTGCTTAAGATAATCCCTGCTAAGGAATTAATGCTCTGAGCAGATGGTGCTGTCTCATTTCCAGCAAAAGAATCAAGTGAGATAGTTCATGCAATTATTTTTAATGGGTTGTGCGGTGATCTTCTTAATTTGTGAGAAAATGTTTCATCTTTTGTCAGAGCAGGCTGTGTTCACAAGGAGTTTGGCTTTCAGGAATGTCACTCCCTGAGCTGCCAGTGACTTCACTCACATTACAAGGTGCTTGACACTTCTACAAATGAGGCCCCAAGCACTTTGTATAAAAGATTAGGATGGCATGAAACACCTATGCAGTTAAGATGCAGGACTTAATCCATGAGCCTTCGCCATTTATTACATGAATCACATGTTAAATATACCAAATCCGTGTGCTTCCTAAAATTTGTACTACCGGTTTCAAAATTGTGGATGGACTTGAGCGGGGCTTTTTGATTTTGCTTTCAAGCCACTTCAGTCCTAAACTTTGCAGTTTTGGTTTAGAATTTAAAGTCCACAGTCTCTTCATTTGTTGAAATACTGGAACAGGGACTAGCAACTTGTTACCTTTACTTGCAGAGATGCTTTAAGACCTAGGATGGGATTTGTCGCTTGCACTGTCACTTTTCTTTTCAGGAGTTGCATTTTCACAGTCATTTGACAGGAAAGTCCTTCTGCTTCTCTGGAATGAGAGGTGCAGCAGAGGGGACCAGAGCAGGGCCACAGTGGTCCCTTCTTGCCCTGGCGTTTCCGAGTTCACGGGCTGTGGTGTCTTTTTCCAGATCCCATGATGTTTCCTGACAGCAGTGCTCCGGAGAAGCGCTTCCCGTGCGAGTTCTGCGGCCGATCCTTTACAGAGGGCTCCGAGTGGGAGCGGCACGTGCTGAGGCATGGCATGTAAGTTGGCTTGTGCTCCCTTGCCAGACAGCCAGAGGTGCCTGTAGGTCTCCCTATATTCCCCCCACCCCGTTCCTGCCCTCCCAAAAAGCCGTGATGAATGCAAACACGCTTCTGTGTAGACCAAATCTGTCTGTGGGTGCAGTCACCAGACGTCTCTGCATCCTTTTTAACTCTGCTGCCCAGGGTGCCTGTAAACTGTAGGGTTTAACTGTGATTCTAAAAGTTAAGACTGTCCCTAGGTGCATGCGTCTTGGCCTGGATTAACTTCCCCTGAATGTGCTGTTGACTTTTTAAAAAAAGTTTCCTCCCTGTGGCAGTTTGCACACTGTGGGATGATACGCATCACAGATAGGAATCTCTGGAGCAACCTGTTTCCTTCTTTTGGTGAAGATCTCATTGGTAGCAGAGATCTCTTTTCTAGCCAGAGTTTCTTCAAAGAGTAGATGTCATTCAAGGCTGCTGGCGTATGGGAGGCATCTGAATTACAGTATTGTGGGTTAACAGTGGTGGGATGAAAAACAATAACTTCTCTTACCCTTAAGAGGATATAAGTCTGAATATAAGTACTTGAAACGCTGCAACCTGTGCAAAGTTATGCTGGAAAAAGTATTCTTTTCCCCTGCCTTTGTTTGTTGCCTCATGAGTCTTATTTACAAGGGGGACACGGGGATAAACTTCAAGCGTCGCAATCCGCGTTCTTCCCTCTGATCCCAAGTTTGCCCCGGCGCAGAGCAAACAACGATTCCATTTCAGAGCTAGAACGTCCCTGCCCCGCTCCTTTTGAGCCCGTGGCGTGGCGTGGCCGCCTTTTTGGAAGGGTGATCTGCGTGGCAGGCGCGGGCTGGCTCTGCCGTAGCCCGCGCGTGACCGTCCCCGTTCTCCGCAGGGCGCTGGGCGAGAGCAAGCACCGGGGCGGCGAGGACAGCCAGCCCAAGGAGGACGCGGAGGAAACGGCCAGCGCGCTGCCGGAGGAGAAGGAAGGCATCGAGGCCATGGTGGTGGACTACTCCCACGCCGGAGAAACAGCGGTCAGCGTGGTGGCTGCTGACCAGCCTCTCCTAGACAACCCGGAGGCCAAAAACGAATAGGCATTTGGTGTGGTTCTAATCGACAGTACTTGAACAGTGATGAGAGGGGCGGGGCGGGGCGGGGCGGGCAGAAGGAAGAAATAAAAGCTGCTTTTAGGACTGAATGATCTATTTTCAAAGCACTGGTACCCTGTGTGAGTGTGTGTATATTAAAGTTATTTAAGTGATGGGATAAGTGGCTCCATTACATCACTGCATCTTTTTTTCCCCCCTCCTGGATCTGACGATGGGAAGTTACGTTCACCTTTGGACTAAATGAAGCAACTCCCCGTGTTTTCCTACATTACACGTCGTGCTTTGCAGTGGAGAACTCCGATTGTTTTACGAGTGGAAGCGTCGTGAGCGTGGAAGAAGTGGTGGGGGGGACAACTTTTGGACGCACAAGTTTGCGTGCGTTTTTCTAGTTTTAATACATAACGCTTTTCCAGACTGAACGCAACTGCTTTAGAAAAGAAAAAAAAAAAAACGAAAAAAAAAAAAAGAGGAAAAAAAAAAAACCAGAAAAAAAAAAAGGAAAAAAAAAAAAAAAAAAAAAATNGGGAAAACAAGCAAACAAACAAAAAAAAAACAAAACAGAAACTGCTTTGCTTAAAACAGTCACCTGTTTCCTAGTACCTCAGAATTAACCAAGGGAGATCTCTGCATTTGTCAGTACTACCTGTTGTTGTTGTGGTTAAATGTAGAGAGACTGCTGGGCAAGGTGGTGAATGGAGGAAGAAAAAAAAAAAGTTTTAAAGAAAGGAAAAACAAATTGTGCTTAAAATCCCAGTGTGGGTTTTATTTCTTAAAATACTGTGATTTTTTTAATTATTTTAGTAAAAAAAAAAAACAAAAAAAAGAGAGAGATACTTTAATTCCTAGATAACTGTTTGTGAATTGTCATCCTTTATTCCAGGTAAGCTGTTCGTTAGTATTCAGTTATAATTTTAGTATTTGGTAGATTTCATGTGACTGATTGTGCGGTTTTGTTTGCCACACGTTTTATTTTCTATCAGCCTGAGGTGTTACAAATACAGCACAATTAAGTTTTTTGTGTAAAAATGAGTATTTCTTTTCAAGTGGGGGACAGGGAAAGGAGACTAGATCTTGTGAATAGAACCTTTTTTTGTTGTTGCTGTCGTCGTCGTCGTCCTCGTTTATTTTAAACATATGGAGATAACAAAGAAGTTTTAACTTTAAAAAAAAAAAAAAAAAAACAAACTAAAGTGCCAAACTTACAGCACAGCTATGCAGCTCTTGGGCCAAACACATGGGTCCTCATAACCGTTCTGTTGCTTGTCATATTAACATCGATCAGTCTCACACCAGTAACTTTTCGTTGAGATTGGCTGCCTTTTTTTCTTTTTTCCTTCTTTTTTTTTTTTTNTTGTGTCCTGGAGAGCTTCACTTAAAAGTGATGGCAAAAATGTTGCATTTGTGGAATAAGTGCTACTTGAGAAGCATGGTGTTTTGCTTTTGGGGATTCATCAATTGTGTGTTAGGGGGATTATTTCGATTTTTCTGTTGGGTTTTTTTGTTTTGTTTTGTTTTGGTGTGGTGGGAGGGAGGGGTGTCTGTTAACACATCTTTTTTTGCAAGCGGAGGTGAGTTGGTTACACACAACATTGAGCCTGGAGAACTACTTTTAACTCGATTCAGTGGATGGAGTTGCTGAGTTTTTTTCCCCTCCTCCTTAGCTTTTTAGCATGAGGGGAGCAGCGTAGAATGGATAGGAACCTGCATACCTTAAGTGGCTGATCCTGCAACTACTCTTTGGGTAGAAAGCCTATTTANATCATAGAAAAAACACATTGGAGGGACAAGTATAAATACACATTTTGTGTCTGTATTTGTTTTTTAATTGGCCTCATTTCAAATATATTTAAACAGTTCCATACCTGGATTGGGTGTTTGTAATGGTTACCAAAAAGGAAAAAGAAAAAAAAAAAA
>VZTG01009884.1:523614-539596 GCA_013397845.1 Melanocharis versteri
AAAAAAAAAAAGAAACAATGATTGTGACATGCTTTTATCACTACTTAATTTTTCAAATAACATGTAAATATTGTAATCCATTGGATTTTGTTTTGCTAACCTGTAATAAAAAAATNTCTTTCCAAAAAGTAGAAAGTACTTGACTGAAACCTAGTTTTAGAAATGCATGTGTCTTCGTTTGTTTTTTTTGTTTTTTGGGGGGGTTTTGGGGGAGGGGGAGGGGGGAAAATAGGAAGCTCTACAGGAAATNATTGGATTTTGTTTTGCTAACCTGTAATAAAAAAAATATGGGACCATTATCCTTTTAACAAGCTTAGAATGTCATATTTTTTTCCTTTTTTTCTTTTCCCAAAAATGTATACCTGATATATTGTGGACACACATTTTAGGTGCATTATTATGATTCTGTTGACTGTAATGACATAGAATTGAAAATAACATTTTTTTCATTGTTTAATTTATACAGAGGACTTTTTCAGAGTTTGACAGAAGGAAATAATAGCAAAATGCTAACCCATTGGCTTCAGCACTCGGTATTTCCTGATTTTAAAATTACTGCTTACTGATGGGGGATAGGAAGGGGATACTGAACTGTTGCACTGACGGGTTTGTTTTTTTTAAAAAAAAAAAACAATGAAAATTAATAAAAACTTTTTAAGAGTGCGTGCTCGTCTGTGTGTGGTTTTTTTTTCATTGGCTTGCTCTGGAGATGGGTCCCTGCAGGCGACTGGTTCTGCAATTGGCAGCTCTTGGTGGGGGGAGCAAAGTGCCCTTTTTTCCCCCCTTTTCCCCCTGGGTTCCACAGGGAAATTTTGATACGCAGGTTATGGGGAGTGACTTGCCCTGGCTCACACGGCTCTGGGGTCTACAGCATCCCCCAGGAACGCCTCGAATGTGCCCCAGCCCAGCGTCCATCAGAGGTCAGGGGCACGCTGCCAAGCTCTGCTGACCCCTCCTGGACCCAGACATAGAAATGAGGAGATTTTGCAGGCTGTATGGGGAGACCAAGATGGATGGAGACAGGCTGGTATTTGGATTGCCGACTCAGCCCCACCGTGAGCTGTTGCAGTGTTGTATTCCCCAGTGTCTGATGACCTGCTGGGTCCAGCTCTGAGGCTGAGCTTGGCTGGAGCTGAATATTCACCCAGGAATCTGCAGATGGGTGTACTTCCTCGTTATCCTCCAAAAACCTGAAGTGGTGCTCGTGGTGTTGTCATGGAATCTTTCTTTGCTAAATACAGGTTTTAAATGCATGTTGGTAGGATGTCAGAAGGTTTTGGTTTGGTTTGGTGGTATTTTTTTGTTGTTGTTTTTTTTTTTTTTTTAATCTGGTTGGGTTTTAATCAGATCCTGTTCCCCATTTAATCAGCTTTTTGGCTGTACTGGGGTTGGGTCTTAGGGGAATGTGTATGCTGTGAAACAGCATGAAACCTTTGATCACCAGATAGCCTTCCATGCTCGTGCCTTTTTCCCTACAAGTCAAAAAGCAGAGAAATGATATTTCCCTGTTAAGGTGCTTATTTCCTTAACCTGTGTTTATGGGGAAAGGGGAGGAATGATGCATTTTGGGCTGTCAGACTACCTTTTTTTCAGTGATCTCTGGAAACATTTGTTCAGGAAGACCTGCAAGTAATTTGCACATTATGTGTTCTAGCCCAGAGCCTGCTGGCACTTTCACCAGTTTGTAAAAGGAAAGGGCTGCTCAGTGATACATCACTAATAAGAATTGCATCACTGATTTAATAGTGGAAGACCTCGGGATGAGCTCTAGATTCTCGCAGTTGCGTTTTCCCATCCACCTTAGCATCAGGATTGGGTGAGTTTGAAACAAAGCGTTTGATCTCCCCGTGTTCAGGCATCAGTGGATCCATGACTGGATCACAAAAAATCATGGAATGGTTTGAGTTGGAAGGAGCCTTAAAGATAATCTCGTTCCAACTCCCTGGCGTGGACAAGGGACACTTTCCATTATCCCAGGCTGCTCCAAGCCCTCTCCAGCCTGGCCTTGAGGGATAGGGCAGCCCCAGCCTCTTTGGGAAACCTGTGCCTCCCCACCCTCACAGCCAAGAATTTCTTCCTAAAACCTAATCTAAACCCACTCTCTGTGGTTTGAACCCACTCCCCCTTGTCCTGTCACCGCAGTGACAGTCTGACCCAGTCTCTCCTGCAAGCTCCCTTCAGGTCCCGGCTCACCTCTGCTGAGGTCCCTGAGCTGAACTGAAATCACAGGAGTGGGAGGGAAGAGGCAAAGGGAATGGCTACTAAAAATGACCCCTCGCTCAGATTACTACCCCTCTGCCTCGATGGGCAGGTCGCTTTCTTTCAGCTGAGAGCCCCCAGGGAGCGTTTGTGCCGTGGGACAACTGGGATTTCGCACACACCGTGTTCCCAGGCCTCATTGTCCTCCCTTTGCTTATGAAGCCTGGGTAAATGTTTGCCTCATTATTGCCATCCTGACTGCTGGCATTCTCCTCCAGCCTGGAGGTACAGTGGCTGAATGCTCCCCGTGCAGAGCTCCTGCCTTTGTGTTCACCCCAGAGCAAAGGCTTTTGCGGGAGTTGCTATGGGAATAGCGGCATCAGGCTGATATCTCCCTCCCTTCCAAACATCCAACCTCCCAGGAGAAGAGGCTCAAGCTCTTTCAGGTTGTCCTGAGACTCTGGGGCGGCACCAACGTTTGTCAGGGTCACATTCAAGTCTGGATCTGTGGGGTTTCCAGAGGCAAATCCACTCTTTGGGAAGTGGATGTGAAATGTTGGTACTCCTGGCCCGGTTATCCTGGAAGACTTTGTGTCTTCACAGCAAAAGTCAGTCTCCAGGTTTGGAGGAAATACCTAAACGCAACTGCTGGTGTTCAGTTCAGTGGAAGCTGGCCCAAGTTTCTGCTCTCTTCCTCACCCTGAAGTTTTCCTTCAGTATTTTTCTGAGAACACAGGACTTTTCCACCAGGAAATCCAGCTGTCTGGCTGCAAAGCAAGGAGATCACAAACACCACTGGCCTGGTCTAGTGTCAGCAATAACCCTGCTTTTGGCAGGAGGCTGAAACTCTTGACCTCCAGATCTCCCTCATGAGCCTGTTTCCCAATTCCTATTTCTTTGGTGTCCTCTAAACAGCTTTTCCAAACCTTTGACTTCTCCAGCTTGTCTCTTTTTTGGAATCCCACGTTTTTGGTGAGGTGTGAACTACTTTGAGGGTGTGCTCACTGACTCACAGCCCTCCTCTGAACAGCATTTCTGCCTGCCCTGTGTCCAACCATTTTTGGCCAAAAGGCAAATCTAAAGGTATGAGCAAATAAAAGAGCGTCTAAATGTATGCTACAGTGGCACATCATAGAACTAAGGCAGTGATTTCTTAGCAGAATCAAAGTGGATTTTATCAGATTTTCTCCTTAGGATTATAGGCATCTCTACCAGGGGACGGCACACAAGAGCTCTTAACACGTAGAAAATGACCATCACAGAGGAGAAGATATCGATCTCTATTTCAGGTTTAATTCACTGCAACTTGGATCCCACAATCCCTCTTCTCCAGCACTCACACAATACGCTCCAAATCAAGGGAAACATCCAACAAAGTGCTGTCAGCATGGGGATTTTTTGGGTTTGCTTTCCTCTTGTGGTTGAGCCAATGCCTCTCGCTTTTTACAGCTGGAGCAATCTGATGCAAACTTCTGTCAGCTTGCGAAAAAGTGAGGAAAAAGGCTCCAAAAATAAGTGAAATAAAATAAATTCTCATGCAAAGCACTGTGTTGTGTAGCAACAGACGGAGTGTGCAGCTAAGACTCAGGTAGCACTATTGACTTTCCTTTTGCTGCATCTGAGATCTGTTTTCTTCCAGCAGAATGTGGAAATTGATCAGATCAGGTGTGCTCCCTCTCTGGTTCAATGCCTTGACTCCTGAAGGAGAAAAAAGAAAATCCCATGGTGAGCAGGAAGGAAGTAATCTGTCCCTAATGAAAGTCTCACCTTAATCCATTCTAACAAAAGCTTTATCCACGGAAGTCGTGCCTCATTCACATTCATTTTGTGTTCTAGTAATATAAGTTACAGTACTTTTGCTACTAATTCAATTTTAGATTTGACTGAACACCTGCTTTTTCTGATGAGAACTGAGGGGTAAAATACTTCTGTGTTAAAATGTTTTGCTATTTTAGCATCCTAAAAATAAATGTTTCCTAAAAGTTAGTTTTGTGAGCTCTATTAATCTGACATTTTTCATAAAATGCATTTTTCATAGAATAATCAGTCAAGAATGGCAATTGATTAATTTCAGCTAGGATGCTTAGGGGAAAAAATTAAGTCAGGTACTGGAATGAGAAGAGACACATTTTCCTTCTCAAATAATTTCTCTCTTTGAATATTTGGTGTAACAGCAAATATGCCTCAGCTTGAATCTTGAATTCTCTACAGAGTTTACACGTCTATTAATGAAGAGCTTAGCTCAGTCTAGCCAACTGTACATGCATGACTTCCAAATCTAAGTGAAATGTGTCTCCCTGCAGCTGTTCTGTTGTGCTCTCAGCAGCATTTAAAGAGAGGGGGGTATTCACCAGCAATGCCTCAAATTAATTTAGCTCGTGCTGAAAATGTTGGACTGAAATTTGAAGTTTTCTCTGCAACTGAAGGAAAGCATATTTAGCTACTGTGCCAAATGTTGCTTCAAGTCTTTGTGGAATCGTTTAGACTGAAGTCAGTGCAGGCTTCTAGCAGGGATGCTGCAGTTAAAGGAATGGTAGTTTTGGTCTGTGAGAACCAATAGATAATTAGCAGGCAAGCTCTGTAAAGCGCTAGGTCTTTGATGTGTCTTTTCCCCAGAAAAAAAAACATGTTTTCCTCTGCTTGGACTCTTCAGGACTTCAGGCACGTGATTGCTGAAACCACGTGATCTGAGTAAAAATAGTCATTCAGAGGTGGAAAGGATTTGGTTTCTCATAGGTAAATAAATATCCAGCCCTCGAAACACGCTGCCTGCAGAAAGGCACGAGACCTTTGAGACGCTTTGCTGCCGCTGCAGAGTATTTCTTGCTAATACTACAGGGATATCCTCCTGGAAAGCAGGTTAGAAAATGATGTTTGCTCGCCCTGTTCCTCAGCTGCTCCTGTAAGCACCTCTTCCACCATCCCTCGCAGGACTGCCCTGGAAGCCAGGTGGCAAATGCTGGCCAGGATGTGGCTGGTAGCAGCTGGGCTCTTCAAGGAGACATTCTTGTGGTTGTTGGTTGAGGTGCTGCCAACAGGACTTGCGCTTCTTCAGCTCAGTGCCAGAAAAAAGATTTTTGGGGGTCAACAGCTTTAAATATGACTGATCCTTCTCTGGGGAGCTGGTTGTGCTTCTGCCCTGTTGACCAAGAGCAGGAAGGTCAGGTGGCCAGATGTTGATATCATATCCCATGTAAACGACTCAATGAACAGCAGCCACAAAAGCATGATTATATTCTTACCATCAGACTAAATGGATGTTGTTATTTAATCCATTTAAAAGTACATGTTTAGCAATTAGGACCCCATTCTGCCGGGTTTCATGCTGTAACCTAGATTTCTTTCCACGTAATTTAATTGGAAAGCTGACAAGGAGACTCTTTTTTTTCCCCCCATTAATTTATATCAAACGGGTGCTGTGGCTGAGTCAGTGGGGACACTCTGCATTCTGGGAGAGCCTTAGATGGAGAGAATTCTCCTGTTTTTTTCCTGTGAAAAAGAAAAGGTAGACCTTCTCCTCAGTGTCATCTTTGAGAGTAAACTCTGTGATTATACACTGAGAATTGAAGTAGAAGCACGATCGTGTGCCTTCCCCAGTCAGCAGTGGAAAAATGCTATGCTAACAGGTGGTTAAACTGCTCAAGGAAGAGGTGATCACTTCATCTTCCGTGCAAAATTGGAACCTTGAACAAGACAAGTTTCAGAGATTTCTCGGTTAAAATGTCCAGATCAAGTTTCAGGGAGCTCCCGCCCCGAAATGGACACCAACAAATGCTGTAAATGAAATATCAAGGGCGTTATGCAGCTGGGCTGTTCTCCAGCACTCAGGTGAGCTTCTGCTTTGTGAGAGTTTACTAATTCCGTGTGCAGTCATGTTTTCTGCAAACACCAGGAGCTCCATTCCGTGGCTGGTTCTTATGCACACAAAGGTTTCCAGATTGTCTTCAGCTGACTGTGAGCAGTGGGGAATCCTGTTTGCTCCTTCAGTAGCGGGGTTCCAGCACAGCTTTGGTTAGTCCAGTTTGTCTCCAATTTCAAGCTGGATGTCTTTCTTTAAAAGGTGGTGATAGTCCCCTCTTGATTAACTTTACTGTGTCAGGAATTACACTCACTAAACCTGTAATATTTAGACTTTGAGTCTCTCAAAGGGAGAGTTGTACAAACTTGCATTCAAAATCCCTAAACTTCAATTCCTGATTATGGTCCAATGACAGACAAGGGCTTAAAACTATGTATAAATATCTCCTATCACCATTTCAAGGTCCCTTTCATGGAGGATCAGTTGCACTAGAGAGGCTTTTGTTGTTCATGAAGTATTTCAGTTATTTTAAATCTAATGTTTCTTTTCACCAACAGTAGATAGAGTTTGAGCAGAAGTCTGTTAGTATTTCACCCTTTGCCACTAATGCTCTTTCAAAGAGAGTAATTAGAGGATGGAATGGGAAAAACGGAGTAAGACAATAATCTATTTTACATGACAATAGCATAAAGAAGTCATGCCACACAAGTATTTCTGTAGTGTTTCCTGTCATAGGAAGAGAGCAGAAACCCTTCACAAAAAAAAATCTTACAATGTAAAGGACAAACAAGTTGTGTCTTACTGTTGGGGCAGAAAAAGGGTTCAATATCCCTTTTCACTAGATGGAGAACTGGTACAAGAAGTAGAGGAAATGTTGTTTTGAGGAATTCTACCATAACCCAAAAGCAAATTCTGGTGAGTTGGGTCTTTGTCCATGGCCTTAGCCATTCAGAAGCGGAAAGGATTTAAGTTAAATATTTTCTCCACGTTGTACCTTTCTGCATGAAAGGCACACAATTAAAAAAAAAAAATAATGTTTTTGTGGGTTGGTTGTTTGGTTGGTTGTTTTTGTTTTGGTTTGTTGGGGTTTTTTTGTTGGGCTTTTTTGTGTTTTGTTTTGGGTTTTTTTTTGTTGTTGTTGTTTTGTTTTGTTTTGTTTTGTTTTTTGTTTAATCTTTGAATCTGGTGGGGTACCACACATTAGGATTGACTATCTAGATGGATGAAATGCCATCACATTCTGGGGAGAAGCAGCTGTGCCTCTGTGTGTCTGGGGCCAAGAGAAAGCCCTCTCCTGTTGGATTTCAGTTTGACAAACCACTTTCAGACCTACCCCACAGAACCAGGGGGCTGTTTGGGTGTCCCACCCTCACCACCTCCTTGTGCAAGCAGAGGAACCCTACAAGCCTCTGGACTGCACTTTGCAGGCTTGGAGCCGAGGTGAGGGCGTTATCTCCCTTGGAAAATGGAGTTTATGCTTCCAAAGCCCGTTGTGGATGGGGAGGATGGTAACGCTAGCTTGGGCAGCAGCAGATGGCTTTTTCAGGGAGATGTTCTGGGAACATGTTCAGGTTTTGCCTTTCATGTGGTGTGTGTGTGCATGCTGGCAGCTGACTCAGACTAAACAAAGGGTAATTCTGCGTTGTGGTTTCCTTCTGTCAACAGACTGTGTGCTTGGGTGATGTTCCCAGTGGCACATATCTGATATTATTTCCCTCCCTCCGGGATCCCTAGCAAGAATCCATCCTGGCTGCAGGTCCAAGCTGCAGCCCTACCCCCTGCTCTGCCAGCCCTCACCCCTTTTTTTCTATTTTTTCAGACTCCCAGTGTAACATCCAGTCTCCCACTTCCCTCCTGGTGATGCTGGAGGCTTCCAGCCCTCCAGTTTTGGCTCCCCTCTTCCCTGGCCTCTGCCACAAACCCTCCTGCTGATCTCATCCACCACTGATCTCCTCTTCCATCACGGGAAGGACCCTCCTCTCTGCCCTGAAGTGCTGATAGCCCCTGCTGGAGGTCAGCGCAGCGTGAGCTGCTATCCACACCTCATTTTCCGGCCAGATTTTTAAACACAGCCTCATGGAGGTGAGGGCTGTAGACCTTGCTCAGGAGCGCCTCTTCCCGCTGTCCCTCCTCTCCTTTCTGGCTCTCTCAGGAATATCCTGCGTTGTGAGGCGGTTCTGGAGCCAGGGGAAATGTCCCCAGTCTGAAATCACTCAACAGTAGGTGAAATCACCTAATTCCCAGGACAATACCAGCTCTGCATGTTGAGGGGGGGGTGGTGGGGTGGTTTCACGTGGCTGACGAAGAGCTCAACAGTATTTTAGTGATAATTTGGTACTTAACTTTTAGCCTGTTATGTAGGTGCTAATTAAATGCTTTAACATGCTGTACATGTTTTATGTATTAATAAGCAATAAGTGTACAAGTTACACTTTTTATGTGATTTAGAACTAATTGCAGGGCGTCGAGATTTTCTCCTTTATATACCTATTAAACCCACATAACTGCTGTTTTTACAGTTGATGGGTGTTCAGTTAACGTATAGTAATTGCTCTTTAAAGGCTTCGGTAAGTGCGTGCTCGAGACAATTTACAATGTTAGCAATTTCCTGGTGCTGTTCCTCGGAGGAGCAGGGAAGTTAATCACACCCAGCTCCGGATTTCTCTGGGACTCTGCCTGGAGTCCGTCGCTGTGCACCGTGCCCGCTACATCCAGCCAGGAGGGATTCCACTTTCGAGGGTGACAAACACACAAAGAAACCCTTTGTTGGCTATCAAACAGTTGTTCAGGCTGGAAAAACCCCTTTAATATCATGAAGTCCAACCATTAACCCAGCCATGTCCCAAGGTGCCACATCTATGCGTCCTTCGAATCCCTCCAAGGATGGTGACTCCATCCCTTCCGTGGGCAGACTGTTCCAACGCTTAGCAGCCCTTTCAGTGAAGAAATGCTTCTCAATATCCAAACTAAACCTCCCCTGGCCCAGCCTGAGGCCGTTCCCTCTCCTCCTGTCCCTTGTTCCATGGAAGCAGTCTCCGACCCCTCCGGCTGCCCCCTCCTGTCAGGGAGTTGTGCAGAGCCACAAGGTCCCCTGAGCCTCCTTTTCTCCAGGCTGAGCCCCTTTCCAGCTCCCTCAGCTGCTCCTGATGAGATTTGTGCTCCATCCCTCCACCGCACAGCATTCTGCGAGCAGCTGGGATGTAGGGACGCGTTGTCAGAAAAACAAATCAGGAGGGGCATCGCTCAGTGTTTCCTGGTTTATCCTGCAAAGCCACAGAGGAAAACAACCATCTGTCCTCTTTTCTCCGGGTAGATCACGCAGTCCCCTCTCTGCTTGGCTCCAGTTTGAAGCCAGGGAAGCGGTGAGCCCTGCTCCTGCACGCAGGCTCGGTGTCACCTCAGGCAGATCACTTCGTGCCCCCGTGCTCCTCCTGCCCTTCCGTGGCTGTGACACTCTGCCTGCCTTCACTCTGGGGGAATATTGCTCATTCCAGGCTGCAGGCTCCAGCACTGAGCTGTTCGAACGCTTATTTAAGAGAGATTTAAAACCAGACAAACAGCACCACCCTCCTGCCCCATTAATTTGGAAATTTTGAGGGCAGGAGGAAAGCTGCTTCCCGAGGCAGCAAGGTGCTCTTGCCATTTAATTGACAGAGTCATCTGAAACCCAATCTACCAGACACAGCAAGGGAGGAAGATCATTTGAAAACTGGATGCCAGTGAGAGAGAGCGTGTGGAAAAAAAGCAAATTTTTTGTTCCACTTCATTCCTTTTGCATAATGTTGTATCCTTTTGACAAGGCAGCATAATAAAGCTTAACTCCCTCTCTGCTGTCCACCCTCCAAATGCTGACTTAAAAGAAAACAGCAAAGCTCTATCTTTAGTGTCAAATGAACAATGGGCTCTCTTCCAACAAGAAGAAATGAGCTGATTTTGAAAGAGTTCTGGAGAGGAGTGCAAAATGTTCTTACTTCTCATGAAATAAATATTTGAATGATAGTCACTTGGCTCATCCTGTAACGTGTCAGTGCAGACTTTGCACTCCAGGTTTGTATAAAATATTGGTTGGAGCAGAGAGAAGGGCCAGAAAGCCCATATTGCAGATAAGAAGAGACAGAGACACCATAACATCTAATACACTTCAGAAACAGTAACTAATTAATATTTCCACCACAAGATGGTATATTTCATCCTATCTCGCTGACGAAGCTTGGCCAAAGCTTTCCAGGCAGGCTGTAGGATGTTGAGAGGGTGGTTTCAGCAAGCTCAGCCCCTCAGGCAGCGCTGTGCATTTCACCAGAGGCTCGGGGCTGCGGGGAGCTGCAGGGACTCACTCAGCACGAAAAGCAGGGAAATCGCTTTATCCTGCAGGGTGTGGAGTCCTACCGGAGCAGCACGGGCTGAGACCAGCCAGGAACCTGCCTGGCAAAGCTCGAGGCTTGAGCCAGAGGTTTTGCCAAGCCACAAGGAGCTCAGAGCAGGCGTGAGGAGTTATCCCCACAGAGAAATGGGAACAGCCTTGGTGCCCCACTGCTTTTCTGATTCTGTTCCTTTTTTTCTTGCTTTTCTTCTTTATTAAGCTATTCAGCATGGAAAAGGCACTTTGTTTACAGTGTTTAGGCTGCTGCTGTTGCTGTTGTTCAGAGCTTTTAGACGAGTTTGAAAATGCTAATTTAAAATACGTTCTGCCAGGGAAAGGAGTTGTAGGTTTAGTGTTTTTGAAGGAAAGCCTTCATTCGACCCGCTTCAGGGTGTTTGGGAGGGACACCACCAGTCTTCTCCCCCTTCCAGAAAACAGCCACCGCTGAAGTGGAGCTCTCAATACTTCCTTCACAACGCGATAACAATGAAGAAAATCCCTCGTATGCTTGCGCTAGCTCCCGTGCCCACAGGAAAATACGTCCCAAAATGACAATTTACCTGGATGTGCACAACGCCAGAGCGCAGCGTTGCCCCCAGCAGCTGTCACAGGTCTGGCAGCTCTGCATTGTCTCAGGTACTCACACGTCTCCCAGCGATTTTCCTCCTCCAGCACGGCTACATATTTCCCACTGACGATGATATATCGGGACTTGGCACACGCAGCTGGGAGAGGGAGGACGGTCTTAAAGGTCAGGCTTGGGGGTAAGGTTCAGTTGAGCCGTCCTCAGCTTTCTACACCACGGAATGACTCCCGTTTCAGTGGGCTGTGGCAATGCTGCCCTACTCCTGCAGGGAGCAGGAATGTGGGGAAAGTGGGTCCCGCAGGTGGGCAAAGGGGCCACGAAATGTTCTGTACAAGCCTGGTTCTCAACGTGGGCTGGTATTGCAGATGACTCTCAGTTCTCACTTCCTACCTTCTGATACAACAGCAGAATGAGACCTAAAAGAGCGAAGAGCAACAAAATACGCGTTCAAAGCAACTTGCTTTTTTGAAACTTGGAGGCATCTGATATCCTGACTTTTTCACAAAGCTTAGAATTCAGGGTTCCTGTTTTTTGAAGCAGAGTGATAGTTAAATGTTAGCCATATATCCTGTTTGCTTTCAGTGCTTCTGAAATTGCTGCCTGTGAGTACCTGGCATCACCTCGAAGCTCCCGCGGTGGTGAGAGTGATAATGTTAATTTGGCAGAGAGCAGCGATGTAAACACTTCAAACAACGCTCACTGCCCTGGGAAGAACTGGAAGAGGAAAAAGGATTTTTTTGAATGAAGGGTGTGGTGAAAAAAAGCTTGCTCTGGAAACCCTGTAGGCTTCTATCTGCATCTGAGGCGTGACTCAGCGTTGACGCGGCAGTGTGATTTGCCCTAAGCGCTGTTTCCAAAGCAGTGATGGCTGGAAACTTTCCACAGGCAAGGTTTTCTGCTGGGAGGTGCTGCTTCCGTGAGTGCAAAACCTGCCGTGCAGGAGCATTGCTCTGGCTGGGATCTCCTCAAAAACCAAAACAAGCGGGTGCCACCTTGCCCTAAGTCCTGACAGCCACGGCCTTTGTTCAGAGGCAGCGCGCTGCTAAGAGCTCGATTTGAAAGGGAAGGTTTCAGTTTGGGTTGGAATGCAGCTTTCCTGTTCCACCAAGTCCCACAGACCCACCCCTAACCAGCCCAGAGGACACCTGGTGCTTCAGCACCTGGGCACGTAATCAGACAGGCGCTCCCAAGCAGGAATCCGTGCTCTCCAATTTCTCCTGAGGCTGGTGCTGAAGGCTGGGGTGTCAAACAGGGGCACGGTGACCAAGAGGGGTTAAAGCTGAGTTGTCCCCATGGGCCTGGAGCAGAGATGCAGAGAGAAAGGGGGCTTTAGGGATTGGTGGCATCTCAGCCAAGCAGCAGAAGCCTCAGGGAGCCAGTGCCTGTACTGGAGCTTGGTGAAGGGGCAGGCAACCCAGATGAGGAGCTTCAGTTACCACCTCTGGATCCAGGCTGGACACCGGAGAAAAGGATGAGGTCAGGCTTACAGAAACAGCACAGGCTGAGGAAAGGCAGAGCACGTCAGGCAGCATTTTCCCTGGTGTTTTTCCATGACCTCACCAGGCTGGGTTTCTCACCTCCTGAAGCCCCGGAGGCGTACCAGGGAGTCTCACTGGCTGTGCATCCTAAAGAAGGGCATGCACTTCGCACTACCCTCATGAAAAATACCCCTGTGCCAGAGAGCTGGATCACCCCTTTAGACTTGCAGGCATCCCATAGTAGCTGTCTTGTTTCCCTGTTGTATCCTACCACCAGCTCCTGCCTGAACACTGGAGTATTTTCCCCTCTCTGTGCCTTTCCAGAGATACAACCACGGCAATAAAGAGTTTTCAGCTGTCAGTGGACTTGCACTGGTTCAATATTCTTTCTTGTTACACAAAGTCTTTTTACAGGTTTTCCTAAACCTTAGTTTAGAAAAGGTTGAGGCTCACATGATGCCCAGGGCTGTAATGCTCCCTTTCTTACAAAAACACCTATTTTGCTCAATTGCACATCTGTGGATTGTTCCTCTCTGTCAAGGGGACTGCAAAAAAATCAGAGGTTTTGTCAGCTTCTCCTTCCTCACCCACACTGGTCAACCCTTTTTTCCTCTAGCACTTCATGCTGATGCAGAAAAAGAAGATTATGAATGCTGCCAAGCTATCTCTAGAAAGACTGAATAAATACAGTAAGACCCTGAGTACTACTAAAAAAATATTTTGCAAAAAGAGAAAAAGAAAACGTGATGGAAGGACACCTCCTGAGTATTTCCCAGCATATGGCAGTGACAGTGAAGCTGCTGATCCCTTACCAGAGCATGGAACTAGAAGGCGGGTGAAGCCCTGGTGTTTGGATAGCTGTTACACAGTCCATAAGGAGCTTGGATGGAGCTATTCCCACCCAGTTGCAGAGAAAAGAAAAAATAAAATTAAAGAAGGAAATTTTGCTAGCTTCACACGTGCACACACAGGCGTCTTGCAGTGTCTCTGCGAGAGAAATTCCCTGATGAGCTGGAATGTTTGACTAAAACATTTGTGAAGTTACCCCCGAGGCAACAGCTCTTCCACTGGCACAGATCACCACTCCTCCACTGGCTGATGGATTTACCTCCCTTTGTGGCCCCCAAAAGTCTGATCAGAGGCTCTGGCCACTGCTCATCGCTGCCCTGCCGGGGTATTCAGCGGCGTGGATTTACACGACCAGGTTCTTTGAAATCCCATCCTCTGGTTCCAGTGACAAAATGGGTCAGGCTGGAGCATTGTCAGTGAGTTTGGGAGGTGCTCCCGTGTCCCTCTATAAACAGCCAGCTGGATCCAGCTCCCCAATGTTTCTAACCGTGGTTGCAGCGACGTGAGCAGATTTGCGAAGCCTCTGAGAGTTATTGCTGCTGCTGTCTGGAGGGCAAAGAAAAGCCTGGGGAGCCTCCAGGAGCTCAGTGCATACATCACTTCAGAAGCGTGGCTGACCACAGGAGCTGCTGCTGAGGCTGAGAGCCTGCGTGCGGAGCGGGGCGAGCGGCGTGGTTTCACCCCTGCCCCAGCTCTGCCTCCTGGGGTCGAGTGCTGCTGGGCCCAAGAGATCCAGCACGTGGTGGGGCAACGCAAGGTGTCCCTGTCCTAGGTTAAAAATAGGTTTATTCTATCACCACCTCTACAGCCGTTCAAACAGCTGGGGCACTGTTTGTTATCTCCTGCTATCCAGGGGCCTATTGTCTCTGCTAATGGGCCATTAAGAACTCACCACATGACTCATGAGTTACCTCATCTCATTGTAAGAGGCTCCACCCAGGGGGGAGGAGCCAAGCATTCCCACCTGGATATAAGCTGGACTCTGGGACTGTACAGTACCTCCTAGCTCCGGCCCACTGGATTTTCCAGAGGACAAGAGCTTTTCACTGGACCATCAGGACCTTTTCTTTCTTTCTACCCGATCAGCGCTTCAGAGAACCATTTCATCTGGACGGCTACCACCACCCTGAACAGGGTGTCAGGTTGTATTCTGACTCTGTCAGTGGGTACTGTTGTTATTTATATTAATAAAGAACTGTTATTCTTTTTTCTCATATCATTGCCTAAAAGCTCCTTAATTTCAGAATTCTATTAATTCGGAGGGAAGGGGGGTGCATTTCCTCTTCCAAGGGAGGCTCCTGCCTTCCTTAGCAGACTCCTGTCTTTTCAAACCAAGACAGTCCTCTACCTAGGCAGTGTGACAGGAAAAAAATGTGTATTTCTGGGTAAGGAGGCGTCCCTGACCGAGGCTCAGCCCAGCTCCGCTCTCAGGAGTGCCTGGAGAAGTGCAGGCTCAGTTTTCTCCTCCCTCTGTGCCTCGGTGTGCCATGACCTGCCCCTTCTTCCTCACCTGCCAGGCTCCTGTGCCCTGAGAACACGTGGGGTGTGCCCGTCCTCCTTCGTGAGCAGCAGGAGTGGAAGGGTCTGCGAGGAAAAGCTCTGCTTTTCATCCCGTCCGCATTAATCTTTACAGGGTGGCGACAGGAGCTCAGGAAACAATTTAGTGATGATCCACAGTCACAGACCAAACCCGTATCCTGCTGTCTCAGGGATGTCATCTCCGCGGTGTCTAGGGAAGGGAAAAGCTATGCAGTACTTCTGTAATTACTCAGGTCACCAAAGTAGCTGTGCGTACGCAGAGGATCCCTGCTCTGCAGCAGCTGTCTGGCAGATGGAGATTAAACGTAAACATCAGAACTGGTGAAATAGTAACAACAACCGCAATAATTACAGCAACAACCGTGATAATGGGGGTGTGGAGCAGGGGGGAAACTGTTTGTAGGAATTTCTGATTTGGGTTTCTCGCCGGGCTTGTCTGTTCTAGGCCAAGCTCCAGGTTTGCCTATTCAGGGTGTGCATAACGCCTCAAAAATCAGCTTTTCCTACCAAACCATGCACACGAAACCCTTGCAGGTCAGTTGCTGTTGCTGTCCCAAGATCACTGGCTGACCCCAGTTGATAATTTTTCTGTTTTTTCTGTACACTCTCCTGTCTATGTGTGCCTCTCCTCTGTTGCACTGCTATTGATCCTTGCTGCAGGACAGGCTATCTGCAACCCCGCCACAGATTCCAGGATCCTGCGTGGAACCAGGACCCTGAACCAGGTGCCCAACAGTAGAACACTGTAAAATTTCCAGAGTTTAAGGATTTCACCGAAATTTTCAGGATCGTTGACTCTGCCTTCTAGAAATGAAAGCTGTGTTACAGACCAAGGGAGTGAAAAATCCAAAACCAGATTTTTTGTGCCTGATATTCTGATTTCTGCAGTCCCAAGCCTGTATCGTTGTAACCTGGTGAGAAATGGAGGTGGGCTCAGACAGATTTATAAAAAAAAAAATTATATATACATATATATATTTGCATTTCCTTTAATTAAAATCTTGTAAAATACATCTCTGCTTTACGTATGGTCTTGAATGGCTCCTGATATCATTGCTGTTACATCCCACCCAGATCTTCCTGTTGGTGGGCAGGCAGGGTGACCTTTGAGAGTTTTGCTCTCATTTTCTCAGCGTGGAAGGATATTCCTGAAGTCACAAAAAAAAAAAAAA
>VZTG01009884.1:540037-595720 GCA_013397845.1 Melanocharis versteri
TTGTGTGTGTGGAAAAAGAAAACTTCCTTCCTTCCCAAAATTAATTTGTATGCAGACCTTATGACCCTCAGCACCTCGCTACCTTGTTAACTTGCTGGTTGCAGCACTTTTTGCTGCACAGGTTGGTGAGAACACAAAGGCCCCCCCCTCCCCGGAAAGTCCTGCTTTCATAACCCTGGAACTGGATGGGAGAGAAAACACCAGGTTCACCTCCCAGAAACAGCCAGTGTGTGGTTCCAGAGTTATTTCTCTGCTGTTAGAAGGGATTTTATCTGCGCTGGTAGGTAAGCAATGTGAGAATTTGGCTCCATGTCTTACAAAGTCTGATGGCTTGAACACAGCGTGGGGACTCCTGAGATGCTGTCAGTGAGGTCCTTTATTTATGAAGTTTTCAGCTCCCTCGATTGTGTAAGCTTGTGACGACACGGGTGGGGTTAGGCTTTTGTTTTTCTTCTCTCAAAAATCAGAAATACTTCTCATTCCTTTCACAAATGAGTGGTGTTAAACTAAAGGTTGCAAAAGGGTCTGCAGCTTTACGTGTCCACCCTGCACAGCCTTGTTTCCAAAACCCAAATGTCTCTTCTACTCTGCCTCTGAAAGGCAGGAGTAGCTGTTCCTTGAGGCTTAGATAATTTCTTTTCCTTCATGTTTGCTGATATTGACGGTTACACTACAGAGAAAGAGCTGCTTGTTCTGGAGGAATGTGATGTTTGGCCAGGATTTGATTTTAAAACCGAGCAGGCAGGAGAGCATTAAAACTAAGGACAATGACGAAACCAACAGCCTTGGAAAAATGTCCTCAGAATTTGGAAGGAAGTGGTAGAAGTCAGAAAAGCTTTCTTTCCTGAGAATGGGACTGAAAGAATGGAGAAGGGTTCATTGTGACGGAGTTAAACTCAGAGCAGATAATTACTTGTAATAAAAGGGAAAAACTCAGGAGGGAAATGAAGGTTTCTAATGATCGTGTTGGCGAGGAAAACGCTGAAGAAAAACATCCATTTCTCCGAATTTCAGACCCGAGGATTGCGTGCATCTCTCCTCGCCCACCCTGCACGAGGAGCTGAATCTCAGCCCAGTGTTTGTGCTTGGACATCTCTGCTGGCACCCGTGGGCTCCTTCTGCACGCGTGTGCAGGTGAGAATTGGATCTCCTGGTACTGCTAAAAAACACACAGGCATGTGATAACTGCAGGCTCCTGGCAGGATGGTCCCTCTCCAAGGCACATTCCTGAAGGTTCAGTCGGTGCTGCTAGGGCAGCCTTTTGTGTGTGCGTGGAGTAACTGCTTGGTATTAAGTACCTAAACCCTTGGTGAGCTACTTTGGGGTGGCATAAACAATGTCGTCTGGAGATGACTGTTCTTCTTCTCCTTTCAGCCCAGAACAATCGGGGTAATGGATGAGGTTTCCTGGACAGATGAGTGTGACTCACCCAGCTTGATGGACAGAAGGGAGGGGAAATGAAGTAAGGGGCCAAAAATAGTCTTAGAGACATTGGCTTGGAAGGAAGGACAAAACAGGGCACAGACTAGAAAATAAAAGACCTACAGTGATGTGACATTAAGACCATCTGGACAATGTTTGGCAGCAGTTGAAAAGCAAACAAAGCCCTGAGAAGGGTTTCTAAAAGTGAGGGGAATATAAACGACACGCTGATGGGCAAGTGCTCAGAAAGAACTGAGCTCTCCTCATCTATCTGTGTTGGTGCCTCCAGTTCTGAAAAGGGGCAGCCCAGAAGCAAGGAAAAAAAACCCCAAAAACCATTCTCTCAGGGAATATGACAGTTTGAAGAGAGAGATTCCACCAAGTCTTGGCTTGCTTACACTTAGAGAAGCTCTCTGAGAGATCTGGCTGAGACAAGGGTTTTTGAAAGGCAGGTAGCACTCACCAGCTATGCAATTAAGTCCCAACAATAATAGAAGAGCTCTGACATGCAGAACAGTGCAAATGGACCTATATGTTTGCATAACATCTGCCAAAATGATCGAGGTTGCTAGGTGCTATTGCCAGAGAAGTGAGGTAACAGTGATCGCATCCAACGCGGCGTAAGGAGAATCTCAAAGCCTTGAAATCCTTAGGGGAAAAAAAATAACACTTTTGGGGTCGCCCTTGGTAGCTGCTTTAAGTGTGACAACAGCTGGCCACGAGAAATGCTGTAGTTGAAGGGAAAGCAGGAGCTGCTGCACGCTTTTCTGGACTGAGTAAGGTGGTTTCCTGCAAACCTTTTTATTTTTCCTGAAGAAAATCCCAAAGCAGAAGGTTTGCTGTGCTTTCCAGGCTGGTGGTTTGGAGTTTTTTTCTCCTGCCTATCTTTGTCTTAAAAATCCCAAACTATACCCAACCCAAAGTTATTCTAACTACAACTTTTTCAGGCTGTGAGTCAGAGATAAGGAGAAAGAAGAAATGCTAGGGAAAAAAACAAACCTGTTTAATTCCTTGTTCCACTCCCCCGATAGCATTGATTTTGATCCAAGTGCCACAGCAACATTGTTGGGAATGTTTCTCCTATCTCCAGTCCAAAATTAGAGTGAAGGAACTTTGCTGGCAGGCAGCTGAGCTTTGTTTTGGGGAAGCATATCTGTATAGACAATCATGGTTTTGGACAGCAGCTGAGGATGTGGGCCCTTATCCACCCAGACTGATGGACGGAACAGAAGTTTTCCTATCCAGCAATTGCCACAATCACAAGAAAGTCCTTAAAAACACCACTGCTGCCGAAGACGACAGGTGTCGTTCTGTTAACAGAGGTGTCTTTGGGCAGGGTGGTGGTTTGCCATCCTCCCATATAATGTGTGTGTGTGCCTCCCTCCTGCTGCTCAAAGAGAAGGAAAAGTGATTATCAGATTTGGGGTAGGACTTATGGTTTTGTGGGTTTCACAGTTCTTGCGCTATTTTGTTTTGTGTGTGTAAAACAGGAAATTCCCCCTGCCCCCTCCTTCTTCTGACTCTGTTCTTGTCTCCCCAGCCCTGATTTCTGGATCCTCTTATCACAACTGCTGCAAAGTTCCTTCTTATCTAAATTGGCTTTTGTGGTCTTGCATCTGAACGCCCAGCACAGAGGAAACGATCCATTGCAGGAACACAAACCACAGGGCTTCAAACTGTTGATTTCACACTGATTTCCCTGCAATTGGCAAGCAAGCCCCTGATTTCCCAGCTGGGCACTCCCAGTTGCTAAAGTCACAGGAACTGGGAGTAGGAGTTGAATTATGTGAGGATTTTCGGGGAGGGGAATAAAGGCTCGTCAATTAGAAATTAATAAGAGTGGAATTAATCGTTCTGCTTCCATGTAGACCTCCAACACCAAAGGGCTGAGAGGAGTGTGATCTTTCCAAAAGTGTATTTTCCCCAAGGTTTTCAGGTTCTTTTCGAGTCAGCAGAGCTGGGGAGGATGGTTGGGGCTCAAGCACACGACCAGCCATGGCTGGAGGAGGCACCTGGTGCCTGACTGCAGGAAGTAACCCAGGGACAAACAAGGGACATGCTCACAGTGACCCGACAGCCAGAAAACCCTGCTCTGGGGCTCTCTGCCATGTCAAATCCACGAAGGAGCCTGAGGAAAGCGGAGGGAGTGAATTTGAGCGCCAGCAACCCACTCACACGACAGAGGAGCAAAACAATCCTCTGGTGGAGGCGCTTTATTTAAAAAGTCAGGTGGCAAACAAGAAACCAGAGAACAGGCCTGGAAGAGATGCCTGCTCCACGGCCATGCCCCAGGGCTGGTTCGAGCTGTTCAAGACGGATGTTTGTCTGATGTCTTCTCCAGTCTCTCCAGAGGTGGAGGTGTGGTACCCTGCGTGATGCCCCGGGGCTCAGCCGTTCCTGCTGCCCGGATGTTTTGTTTCCCGAAGCCGGAGCGAATGACCTTTTCCTGCAGCTGACTGCAGGAATTCTTGTCCCATCTGCAATCACTGTGTGAGGCAGGTTATTCAGTTCTTCCTCAGGGCAGCCGAGGAACAGCTGAGGACATCTCTCACACCTCCCTTTGCTGTCCTCTGAGCTGGACAACCACCAAGGTTTTCTTGTCTTTGCAGGTCAGGATTTCCAGCCTCTCGATTTCACTGCTGCTCTCCTCTGCATTTGCTTCAATAGACCCATATTTCCCCCGAAATCTGATGCCCCAAAATGACCAAATAGGTATATTACGTGCAAAACCTACGTGTGAAGGAGCAGAAGGATGACTTCAGATATGTTAGATGTAACTGCTGTATTCCTGCATCCAGACGTAAATTGTCTGTATCACTCTTAGTTTACATGTAATTTGTGACCAGCTATAACCCCCAGATATTTTTGTGCTGTATCTGTGCAATTTATTATTCCTTCTAGATTGTCTTTAACTTTTTTTTCTTTGAGATGGTTAATTTACTTTCTTAATCCTTTTCTCAGGTTAATTTCCTACTCTGTCAAGATCAGATTGAATTCCTCAGCCTGTTTTTCAAAGCTCACAGGCCCTCTCACTTACAATCTACAAACTAATGAACAGACTTTCGAGCCCCTCAAATCAATAAAAACATTGAATTAAAAAATGTTGAACGCCATCTTTATCTAAATATTGTTGCAAATTGACTTTTTATTATGCCCAGGTAATCTCTGCTTCACTGAATAATGCCTCCCTAGAACAGAGCACACAGACGAGTCTCGTCTTTTGCCTCATGCAGGAAAATGCAATTTGAGGCATCAGAGATATGTGTAGGGAAAGGAGGCAGAGTGTGGAGGCAGATCTGGTTTCTGGCCGAGGTTTCACGCTGGCTTTGTGTCTCACCAAACTCGGGAAAGACATCAGGAATCTCTTCTTCACCAAGCAATATAACCAGGAATGTGACTTTCACAGGCTGCCAGACTACGGTGACTCACTCCTCGGCATTGAAAAGGGACAAAACTTCTAAAAGTATTATTCCTTCACTTTCTTTTACTGCTTGACAGTGGTCCAAAGCTTCCTATAACACTCACCAGCAATTACACAGACTGCCCAAGACTATCTGTTACCACGGGTATTTCATATGCAAAGTGCAGGGCTCTGTGTTCCCAGCCCCTCCTGTGAATTCCTCTGATTCTTGAATCCATTCTTGTTGCAACAGCCAGAGGTGGAAGGCCTCATATAAAAAGAGAAAAGGTGATAATGGATGTGTCTGCCTGTTCTACCAGCCAAAAATTTGGGCTAAGACACCTATTTTTTGCTGATTCTTTTAGCTGCTGCTTTGTTATATAAGAAAACCCCCAATTTTTCAGGACTTGAAATGAGTTTACTCAGGTTCAGAACTTCTTTAGCTGTGGTACCTGTGTTTTATCTCACCTTTTTAACAGAATGCTCCATGTTGTAAGTACATCTTGCCCTGCCAATCTGAAATTCTGTGGCTGATTCAGGTCCAAAGTATATATTTCATTTTAGAATTTTCTTCCTCACGCAGCAGCAGTTAAGCCCCTCAAGCAGTTAAGTGATTTCCAACGGGATACTGACTTAATTAAGTGCACTTTGCATGCATTCAGGTGTGTTTCAAGAGCCCCAGTTTTGGTGTACGCTGGAATTTGTCTCCTCTGGGCTTGTAAATCGCCGCCCTTGGAAAGCATGTGGGCAAGATTCCTGTCCTTTATAGCAATCCAGGCTGGAAAAACTGCACTGTGCTGTTTCTTGGGAACCTGTTCGATGCCAGCAAGGCCAAATCTGCATGAGTGCCTTATATCACACCCAGTGCAGCTGGAAGAAGTGGCTAGAGATACAGGAAGGACAAATAGACCCTATCTCAAGGGGTTTTTTTTGCAGTAATCCAAGGTTTTCTTAAGGACTGAGACAGGACGTGCTGCTCCTGACAGGAAAGCTGCCCGAGATTCAGCGAGGAGAAGCTGAAAAATGCATTTTCCTGTGCCCAACAGGAAAATGCAGCACTGCCCACACCTCTGTCTGCTCTCCTGATACCGAGTCAGGTGTCAGGAGACACCAGGCAGCCAAAATCAGCACGGTCTGAGTGAAGTTGTGCCTCTTCCAGTGGTTTCCAGCACGGAGCACTGTTGACACAAACGGACTGGGGTGGAGGCCACCACCCCACCACACCAGTGTGGATCCAGCATCTCGTGGTTCCAGTTTATTTTCCTGCTAGGGAGAGGATGTCAGAGAGGAAGGGATCTCTTCGAACTCGGGTGTTTTCTGCCCGCCATGAACACAGTGGTTTCTCCAGGTGTTTGGAGCTCATCCTGTAATTCTCAGTGAGTGCTGCCTTCACTTTCCAGCCCGCTTTTTGCTGTGGGATTTGGGGCGTTGTTTGGTTGCTGGTTCTCTTGCGAGGGTAGGAGTGCTCTTAATGTCACGAGGGTGTTGACCTATTTTGGATAACCCCCAGGCCCAAAAGAAAAGTCTGTTCTTCACTCCAAGAGGTCCAAACACAGCTGGGAGGTTTTTAAGACCAGTGCTCTCCACTCTACAGCTGTGTTTTAGCACTGCCTCTGCACCACGTCGGTCGCCTCCCAGCACTGGAACTGCAGGTGTTTTCGTTGGACCTCCTTCCCATTCCTCCAGGATATACTCAATCCTCAGACAAATTATCTAAGGCCTCTTGGAGACCTTACTGACCGTGTCCTCACTGTGTTTTTGTGGTGGAGTTTGTGCACATTATGAGCTTTCTTTCAATTTTTTTTTATTTTTTTTAACCTCAGGAGCTGATGGGAAGAGGGAAATGCTTTGCTTTCTGTTTCATAAATAAGAAAAGCATGTCACGGGCCTAGATGAGACAGATATTAGCCCAGCCCTGGATTTCATGGCCATCTCACTTTACAGCCAGCAGGGAGTGCAGGGGACAGTCAGTGAACCCAGCCCTCGCTCAGGAGGGATGGCTACAGCAGAGCAAAGGAGGTGGAATGGGTTCTCCCCCAGAAGAGCAGGTTAATCCCCAGGCTGTTCTTCCTGTCAGCTTTTTGGAGACAACTTTCAGCCAGGCAGAGGGGAGGAAGGCTTAGTGTGTAATCTAGTAGCTGGCTGTCCCCCTGGCATCTTTTGTGTGATCTCCAGCAGCTCTTGTGTGCTGCCAAACCGTGCCCCTGCCACCACGTGATGAGACCTGGCTCGTGTGGACTTATTTCAGGGTCAGGAGAACCCGATCCCAATAANGGCAAACGAAGCCACGTGAAGAGAAAAGAGGCAGTGGTGGCATCCTTGCACCCAACAGACGAGGGGTTGCTTTGCTGTCTGCTTGGGGGTGGCATCATCTGACCATGTAAGGAGTTCTGAAGGTGAAAACGAGGCTGTGAAATCGTGCAATTAGGCAGTTTTCTCCCTGTGATAAAAACTAAATTAAGTGTAGACGCTAAATAGTTCGGTTAATTAGAATGCCACAGTGCAGTCTCTTCTCGTGCTCTAATTTGTGCCGTGTTGAAAGTGGCTGCTTCTTCCACCTCTGCCTCCTTATAAATAAACCATATGTTTTCTGGATCAACTCATCCAATTATATCTTAATTGTTTTTAGGAGCACATCTCCCTACTACATTAATTGTCATATGAGGATTTGTACACACAGGGTCAGATTCCCACTGGTGATATTTTAATTATTATTACAGTGCAAATACGGTCTTTAATAGCTTATTAACACCAGAGGGTTTAGCAAACTTCTATCAGCAAACAGATACAAAACAGGGTGTTTTCTGTCAGGATTTCGGTGACCTCCTTGATAATTTCCTTATAACATGTCTGAAGAACATGGATAGGGCACGGACGGGCCTCAGAAGCCCGGTTTGGGTGTTGGAATGCATCTGGTGATGTATCTGACACCACCACCCCCACAAGGATGTCTGACATGCACTGAGTAACAGACAAATTGCACACAGTGACGAGGAGGGGGGATGGCCTCATTTTGTTGCACTCCTGGAGTGTGCAGGGCCACATAAGCTTTACAAATAACATTTAGCCAGGTTGTTGCAGATTTAAATGGAGTTTAAAACAAAAAAACGCTGAAAAAGGCTTTGGTTTCTGAGATGCCATTGGCATTCAATGGGGCCTATCCTCCTACATCACACTGGTGCTGTTGGATCTGCATCTCTCCGGTGTGTATTTCACTATGTGCCAATAAGATGTGTGGGAGAGGACAAGAGACACTGGAACTTGCAGTGTCTTACCTATATTACAGATTAACAAGCCTGGAACTTGGTGAAAAACAGGTCTTCACACTCATTTTTGTTCTACTAGACATGCGACAATTTTTACAGCTATCTTTTGGGGTTTTGACTGTTCCCTTATAAAACAAAAGGTAGTGGGAACAAATAACTCCTTTAGAGTCAAGCAAATCTTTAGTCTTGAACCAAAATACTTATCTTCAGATGAGCCTTGAGATAAAATTACACACATGAGCAGGAAGAGTTTTGGTGAGGGACATCACATTGATACGAGAAATGACAATGTGATGTTTAGGCTGTAGAGGACCAAGAGTAGGCTTCCTGTCGCTTGAGCTGTCTCTCTCCCTCCTAAAAAAGTTCTTTCCTAGTGAGTTACAGTTTAAGCTGCTCTGGTGGAGCAGGTTTTGTGTTTTCATCCGTGGGGTGGGACAGATGAGGAAGATGTGGGACTGTGACACACGGGGAAGTGCTGTGTCTAAGAACAGGGCAGCCACACTTCCCTCCCACCCCTTCATGCTGTCTGAGTACTGCAAAAGGGCCAAAAAAATGGGGAAGCCACACCTGAGAGAGGAGTAAGATGTTGCTAGAGCTGAGCTGGGGTGCCTGTGCTTTGGTACTGCTCTCTCTGCTTCCAGAATATTCCCTGGGAGAGGACATCGGCAAGGAGGACACCACGTGTGAGCTGCAAAGACAACCTGAAAAGAAAGTGCAGACACTCCTTGTGTCTACAGCCACATGAAGTGAACCAGTAGCACCTGGAGAGATGGACACTTGCCCACACTGGACACTTGCCCACTTTCAGTGCTGCTTGCCATGCCAAGAGAGACCCAGCTCAGGCACTTGGTCGGGCGTGGACAGAGGCACCACCAGAGCCCCACTCCTGTGGAAGGACCCTCTGCAGGACTGTGTCTGCAATTCAAGCACGCCAACAATGGCTCCAAAAGCCACTCGGTGGCTGGAGGGGCTGTGGGTGGCTGTGCAATCCTGCTGCAAGAGGAGGTGGCGGCACTGCGGGTGGGTGACACACGTCTGTCTCCTCCTGGGGTGAGTGGTGGACAGGATGGTGGCACTGGGGAAGCAGGGCAAGCCCAACAGCTCAGTGAGGTTATTTGGTTCTTTGGCCCAGCAGTTCCTCACCCAAAAACAAAAGGAATATTGCCCCTGCCCAATTCCAACGAAAACGAAAGGAGGAGGAAAGCGTGAGGCACTCAGATCCTGCTGTGGAGGCTCTGCGGTGTCATGCAGAACTGAGCTGCTATGAGAATTTACTCAGCTGGGCCCATCCTTCTCGGGTAGTACAAAGGAGCCTTATTTCAGGCGGGGATCTGTTTTTTGAGGTCAATACCAGAAATAAAACCTCTGACAATCAAAGACTTTGTAGCCAAAGAGAAGAAGACGCCAGAAGCCCAGACAGGGGCCTTGAGGAAGGGAATCTGGAGGAATTAGTGGTTCAAACCCTTCTGTTCTCTTGTCTACAAAGCCCTGGGGACCTGAGTCCTTGCTCCACCCTGTTCCAGTGCCACTAACAAGCAGGCTGGGGGGACAGGTTCAAGTCACTTGTGGAGACACCACTGAGAGTCAGAGGGCCCCATGCACAAGGTTTTCATTGGTAATAGGTGTGAGGCAGTTTGTAACCTGACCCCAAAATGCAGGTTTTAAGCAAAAAGTCTGTGATTGAAATTAGTGATGGACAGCACACCTTGGCCTACACACAAATTGGCACAAATGGACACTTTTATTTAGAGTACGTGTATGTGTATATACAGTTGTATTTACATTTCTATTAAGTTGTCTTTCTCCATCTTTCCTTCATATTTGCTTCTCATTCTTCCTTCCCTTCCTTGTCCCCACAAGCCCTTGATGCAACAGCGTTTTTTTAATGCTTGTGCATCTTCTACTCTTGCAAAATGGTGAATTCTGATGGTTGGAGGTTCAACCAGAAAATCCCTGCTGTCATTTTCACATCTAACTTAACCTCTTGGAAACCTAACGATTTATTGAACATTAATAGGATTTAGGATATTAAATTTCTGATTCTCTTTTGGATAGGACACATAAACTGCACATCTTCAAAGTGCCATGAGTTAATGGGCCAATCCCATTCCTAACGAGAAGCTCATGGGTAACTGCAATGATAGGCAAGAAAACTAGCTGGAGGTAGAAGTGTTTTAATCTAGATTTTGATCTCAGCCTTTCCCCACTGCATTCGTCTGAGTTTGTAAAGCACACAATATCTTTCAACTGGGCAGCTCTGCAATGCTGTCCCACTGTCATGGATATGACTTGAGTCTTTACTGATCTTCTGCACTCTTCCAGACTCTTTCATATTTCAAAGGTAAAAATTGAGGCTTCAAAAGAAAAGCTAATCTCAATGCAGCTGCACAAGAAAAAAAAAAAAGAAAAAAAAGCTAACGCATGATTTAGTTTAAAAATCATTCAGAATAAATTGCAGCTATGAGGAGGAACTTTTTTATTGTTTTTCACAGCTAACACTATTATTTGCTCTGACAAAACCAGCAAAGACCACTGCACAGTTAACAGCACACAGAGATAATTATGGCCGTGCTATTCACAAGTTAAAATCTCGTGTCTGATTACTCAAAGTACCTGTTCTTCATTCTGAACCGTGTTCACATGGTTTCTATCTACGCCATAATCCCTTAACCAAAACTTATTTCTACTTGATCGGAGATTTTTGCTGTTGCCACTAGAGGTCCATTCACCACTACAAATATAGAAGAAAGAGTCAAGCAACACATTTTCTTCTCCAGAATCCATTTGTTTAAATCACGGTTCAGTGTTAGTCTTGGGGTAACGATCTAGAGGATGATGATTGTGGGCACTTCATAACAATAGAGGTGAAGCCAGGCAGTGTCAGGGTGTGTGCAATTTGGTCTTGCTGGTGTCATCCTTTTGGTTTGCTAACAGGTGCTTCTTGGGTGTTATTTTCTGTTTCCTCCTTTTCTGGGCCCAGGATCTGCCCAGATTCGTACACCTGCTGCGTAAGCGCATTCACCTGGGACAAACAAAAAAAGGCAAGTGCTCCCATCCTCCCCCAGAGTATCGCACCCAGTCATCACAAACCGCAGCAGCATTCAGCCTGGGTAGGAGCGGAGTCCATCCTTTTGTTCCCCGAGCTTTCCTGCTCCCTCTTTCCCTCCCTCTGCCTTTGTCAGAGTCCATGTGAGCGCTGCCTTTGCCCCGTTCATCTTTTCATCCCCGGCTCAGCGCAGCCTCCTGTTTCGCTGCGACATCCCAGGGTGTCTGTGAGGTTTCCAGCACTCTCCCCACTTCGGCTGACATTAAATGCAGGCCTTTTGCTGATCATCAGAAACCTGCCTCTGCTCAGCTCCGGAGGGAAGGAACAATGCTTCCCTGTGAAGGTGGGGTTTGCTCACTCCTGACTTTATTCTGTTCCCGTTGGTAATCAGGAGTGAAATTCCTGCTGGCTGCAGTGAGACCAAAGCTAGGCTGAAACTCGTGGCTTTTGAAAATCTCCTCCTTACATCCTTTGGATCTGTTTTTCTGAGGGACCAAAATTAGAAGGCACTTACTGAACTCCACCAGTTTCTCTCTGGTGGGTTTAGCAGCTGTCCTGTCTGTCCACCCTTTCCCCTTCCATCTGTGTGGATGATCCCTCTTAGCACAGGATGGGATCATGCCCCACCACAGGAGAAGTGGCGGGGGGAAATCTCACACGGAAGAGAGGCTTTCCTGAAGCACTTTTCCTTGCCTCTCTCTGGAATCAAGACGTGTCAACAGCACAGGGCTGGCTCCTGTATTTGTCACCAGAGCCACTGTCTGGCACGCCTTCCCACCCCACACTGTCCCCATGCCTGGGCCTTTGCCTTCCCTGGACTCGCTCCTTTTTTCTTTCTTTCTTTTTATTTTTTTGGTCCTGTGGACCATAAAAGCTTGCAAAAATTCTTTGGAGAGACTACTCACTTTTACTCAAGCTGCCCACCAAACCCATGGATCTCAGGGAGTTTAACTCTTTGAGTACCTGCTCATGTAGCCTCCTAATAATTGGACTGATTGAACAAAACATCATTTTGAATGAATCAGTCAACAACCAACCTGTGGGCATTTTACAGCTGGATTTCTAAGTTTCTTCTTCCTCTACCAGTGGAGATTGGTAATGAAGCTGAGCACTGGTAAGGAGGTCTCTTCAGGACAAGTGTTTTCATAATTCACCTTGTGTCCAAACTGGGAGAGGTTTGGTGCCCTGCACAGAGACCTCTCATGTGCTCAGGCACTTGGCTGGCACAGAAAATGGTGCAGATGAACCACCCCTGGCAACTGGTGATCCCCAAGATGTAACCCAAGGTTCCTGGGCATATGCTGCTGTCTTACCTCCTGCTCTGCGTGATTGTACACAGCCCTCTCTTCCCCTTTCCCCTTTCTCCTTTCCCCTTTCCCCTTTCCCCTTTCCCTTCCCCTTCCTCTTTTGGAGCATTTCTGCAGCCCCAGGCATTTCCCTTTCCTGGCCACCACGAATCTCCCACACTCATTTTTTGGGGTGGGGTCTGGTGCAGGCTCCTCGCCCCACACACCCTCAGAGCTGAGCTCAGGACTGGGACCATTGCCTGGCCGTGCAGTCACAGTTTGCTCTGGCCATCTGGTCGTGGGACAGATGACTTGCCACAGCACTGTGGTGGGCAGATATTCCTGTTATTTGAGTCTTCCTTCTGCAGCACCCAAAAAATTGTTCCTCCCCATGGTTTTTACAGGCCTGCCTCGGGCTGTGTGTGCACAGAAAGGATAATCCTGCCCTGAAATGCTGAGGTATGCAATCATTCCTTTAGGATCCAAGTGTTGGCTTCCCTTCCCCTGCCTCCAAAGCCATCTGCTGAGACTCAGCTTTGGTGGGAGGTGAGTCGTTCCTGCTGTGTCAGGAGGTTTGGGATGCTTGTCCAGGATAGCTCTAACCCTGCCACAGCCACAAACATCTCACACAGACACACGCATCTCCACAGGCTCGTATCAGTCTGAAAACAGGCCCAGGGAGGACAGATCTTCTGGTCTCTCTCTCCCACAGCAGGCTCAGCAGATCAGGACTGGGGAAAAGGAGGCGCAGGTGAGACCTCAGTCTCTACAACTCCCCGACAGGAGAGTGCAGCCAGAGCAGGGTTGGGCTCTTGTTCTAGGTTAAAAATAGGTTTATTCTATCACCACCTCCACAGCCGTTAAAACAGCTGGGGCACTGTTATCTCCTGCTATCCAGGGGCCTATTGTCTCTGCTAATGGGCCATTAAGAACCCACCACATGACTCATGAGTCATCTCATCCTATTGTAAGAGGCTCCACCCAGGGGGGAGGAGCCAAGCATTCCCACCTGGATATAAGCTGGACTCTGGGACTGTACAGTACCTCCTCGCTCTGTCCTCCTGGATTTCCAGAGGACAAAAGCTTTCACTGGACCATCAGGACCTTTCTTTCTACCCGATCAGCGCTTCAGAGAACCATTTCATCTGGACGGCTCCCACCACCCTGAACAGGGTGTCAGGTTGTATTCTGACTCTGTCAGTGGTTACTGTTGTTGTTTGTATTAATAAAGAACTGTTATTCTTTTTCCTCATATCATTGCCTAAAAGCTCCTTAATTTCAGAATTATATTAATTTGGAGGGAAGGGGGGTGCATTTTCTCTTCCAAGGAAGGCTCCTGCCTTCCTTAGCAAACTTCTGTCTTTTCAAACCAAGACAGCTCTGCTCCAAGGAAACAATTGACAGGACGAGGAAACGGCCTCAAACTGCTCCAGGGGAGGTTCAGGCTGGACATCAGGAGGAATTTCTTCACGCAGAAGGTGGTCAGGCATTGGAACGCGTTGCCCAGGGGTGGTGGAGTCCCCACCCCTGGAGGTGTCCAAGGAATGACTGGGCGTGGCACTCAGTGCCGTGGTCTGGGTGACAAGGTGGTGACAGGTCACAGGCTGGACCTGACGACCTCAAAGCTCGTTTCCAGCTTTACTGATCCTGTGATTCTGCTCCTAGTTCTGCTCTCTAGTTGTGAAAGAGTGCTGACTTCAAATACCAGCGGAAGAAAATCTGACCTGCGCACGAGAGGCGAAGTTCTGCTAATTGAATGGCAAAAGAAAACACACCCTTATATGTCTGAAATATTTTCCATTTAAATCTGCGTCAAAAACGTAGAAGCCTCCACGCACAGAGATTTTTAATACAGATGTTGGGTTTGTCCATTTTAAGGACCTTGTTTGCTTTGTTTTGCTTTTCTTCATTGTGCATTCCAAGTGCCACTTTTTATTCTGTCACTGCTCGAACAGAAATTAGCAATGAACACTTGAAATAGGAGTGTAGCAGAAAGGAAATACATTTAAGTACAGCAAAGGCATAGGGAGCTGCTCCGCAGGGAAGCTGAGCAGTTTTATCCTTGCCTTACATCGGCACAGGTCTCCAGATTTACAGCAAGGGAGTTGTGGTTTTGGTGTTTTATTTTGTTTGTTTGTTTGTTTTTGAGTTTTTCGCTTGGTTGGTTGGGGTTTTCTTTGGTGGGTTTTGTTTGGTTAGTTTTCTGTTTGGGGTTTGGTTTTGTGGGTTTTTTTGTTTGTTTGTTTGGGTTGGGATTTTTTTGGTATGTGTTTTTTGGTGTTTTTTTGTTTGTTTGTGGGGTATTTTTTTTTTTTGGTTTCGAGTTTTTTTGGTTGTTTCTTTCCCCCTCATATCCTAACTGTTTGAAAAGGACAGATCTAGAATGAAAACCACCTATTATTTTTATATCAGCACTACCTGAAGGTCCAAACCAATGCCACAGTACCACCAGGATAAGCCCTTTTACGCTCCTGATCAAAGAGAAATGTGCTGCTCCGAAAAGCTTTTAATCTAGAGCTGTGTTTCTCAGTCCTGTTAACCCAGCCTGGGTCAGATTACAGTGACTTACTGGTTTTACAGGTTTCATCATGGCTCAGTTCTCCAAGGGTGGACAGAAAGATGCTTTCCAGTGAGCTCTGGGATACAGCACGGAGCTGGAGAAGCGTAAACCTGGACAGGTAATGCAGGTGAAGATTAGGGGATGTATCCACAATTTCCAGAAGACAAGGAAAAATAATACAAAATTTATCCCGCTCCCCTTAAATCTTCACCGTCTTCAAACATGATTTTGGATATTGCTGAGTGCATAAAGAGCTGAACATGGCAAAGACTCCATGGAGGCTTTAGGGTGTGCCTCTTGGCTGTGACCCTCCGTGGGAAGGAGAAACCCCATGCCAGCCCTTTTTTTTCCTGTTTGACACTCCTTGGAAGCTTTTTGGCTTTGCTCTCCGCCCGACCAAAAAGCCACGAATGCAAACCAGGGCAGGCCCCGTGCTGCTGGCCACGACCAGTGCAAAATGAGAGGTCTGCACGCCTTTGTGGGCCAGTGTGGACACCAAAAAAAAAAACCAAAACCCACCCACCGCTCTGCCTCGAGCCACGCCACTAATCTGTGACTTAAGGGCTTTCTGGAGGTAAAACCAGGCAATTTGCCTGATCTGGAGTGATAAGCTTCTTTGAGCCCGTGCTCCAAAAAAGCTGGGTAGGAACGAAAAGGTGGAAGGGTCACAACTGGTCTCCGTGTGAATCGTGAGCAGGGGGGGAAGCCCAGTGAGAGAAAGCAGGGCACTTGTCCTGACACACTTTGCTCTGCATCCAGAGGTTTAGGAGAAATCCTGCCGGCCCCAGTGCTGGAGCTGTTTACTGGTTTTAGGCTTGACAGCCTATTATTAACCGTAGCAGCAGAGAACACCATCTGTCTGCTCCTGAGCTGTTCCATCACTCCGTGCGTTGGGGGGTTTGCTTTTTAGAGGGAAAAGGTGTAATTGTCCCGATTTAGTGAAAGATCTTGAATTATCACATCTAAAGCAGAAATTTGAACCCTCAAACCTTTTCCTTCCCTTTATGGCCTCTTGATATCCTGAGCCCATTTTCTCTTGACAGCTTCCTGCTTTTCCTAATCATTTGCAGGCAATGTTGGAAATACAAGAAGAAGACAAATAAGATGAGGACAGAGTGGGACTTAAAAGATTTTGGGGCAGGTTTAGCTAACATGTCTAGCTTAATAGGTAGCATTGATTATTTCTTTTCATTATCATGTAAGCTTTCATTTTCTGTCTTTTCTCTCTGCAATTAACAGGACTAGGTTTTTGTTTTGTTTCTTTTTTTAGGGGGGTGGGATTTTTTTGGTTAAATTGACTGCTGCCTACAGGTGGCTGAATTTGGAGGACCTAGAACCTACCAACAGATATCTGACAAAGGAATGGTAGACTGAATGTACTTGGGATGAGCTTTAAGATAAGTATCCCATTTCTCATTGTACTAATCTCTTTGATTGGCAATAAATGGAATTAATTCCTCCAAGCTGAGTCTGTTTTGACCATGATGGCAATTTGTGAATAATCTCTCCCTGTCCTTAACCCAACCCACGACCCTTTTGTCGCTTGGTTTTCCCCCTTCACTTGGGGAGGCAGAGATACAGGGAATATTGGTGGGCTCCTGAGAGCCTGCCACAGTAGCCTCAAATCTTTTGGTGGGCTCTTCTTTCAAGGCTAATGCAACCCCCACGAGCACTGAGGGTCTCTTTCGCTCTGCACCAGGATGAGATGAGGAGGGGGAACTGGTTTAGAGGTGAGAATTGAGGCTGGCTTCGAAAACGACTTGCTGGCTTCCTGAACAAAATGACCCCTGAACAAAAATCCCTCCAATTTATCTGCAGGGAAGATGGTGCCCCTCGGGCATATTTGCTCCCCATCGTGTTTGCCAGCACACTGAGCACTGCACGGCTGCTGTGCTGTCTCAGTTCAACCCCAGCCACCAGTGTGTGGTGGTGTTGCTTTTGCAAATAAAAGCCAAGAGGAACTTCCACCAGTAAGCCAGCGTGGGTTTTTATCCTTGCAAAACGCAGAGCCGAGCAGCACAACGTTGATTTTTGCACACACACACACGCTGCCCCCAGCCCTCCTTTTTCGCTGGCACTGCTGCTGTGAGGGATTACTCCTCCAGCCCTGGTATTACAGGTGAGGGGTTTTCCAACTCCTGCTCAGGCAGCAAGGGCGGATGGTGTCCATCCCCAGCCTCAAAATGGGAGTAGGAATCCCTGAGGAAGCGGGGGAAGGAAGGCTTGGGGGCAGCTGCCACATCTTGCAGGTGACAGCAACACCCTGGTGGCTCCCTGGTGGCTCCTCCTCCCCAGGGTTTGCCCTGTGTGGGACCTGAATCCAGCTTATTGTTAATTAACAACAGATTAATTATTTTATGCTGCAGTAATACTTCACAGCTCCCATAGGGGACTCGGACTGCTATTCATTACATTCTTAATGCAGTAAACATGAAAATGTAAAGAGACAGCTGATATTGTAATTAGAGTGGGCCTGGATAGATGTCATGGAAATAGGTTTTCTCTTTTCCTTGAAATGTTGAAGAAAACTTAGACTTGCTTTGTAATGGTTAAAGGAAACAAAAATAAGCCCTCCACACTCTGCACTGGTATAAATGAGAACTGAGTGCTCTGTGACCTCGCACAGAAAATAAGATGTTTTACTTTTAAAACTGACATTTTGAGAATCAAAACCAAATTTGAGCCAGCAAGAGTGAGCATTTTTTTGAGTGGTGTTTTTTTGCCTAGGTTGCTCTCCAGAAAACAAACAACAAACAAAGAAAGCAACTCTCCAAATTTTTACTTGTATTTTTTTCTCTCTCCATAAAGGCTCTTCAATGGAATAGGTAAAGAATGGATTACTGCTATTTTTTTTGGTGGGATTGTGATCTATAATGAATTAATAACAGCAAAGCAAAGCACTCAGGCCGTGTGCTGAAAAACAAAAAAAAAAAAAAGGAAGCTGGTCTAATGGTTTAGGGAACTGAAGTCCTAATTTGCAAAAGATCAGTGAAAGTGATCCAATTCACTTCACTGTCACTTCCTCTCGGGAGAGGCGCCCATGAGGTGTTCAGGCACCCCTGCAAGCTGAGCTGTGAGACCTCAGAGGCAGCTCCCAGCCCAGCTGGATCTGAGGAGGGAGGGGGCTGTGGCTGCAGACCTGCTGGAAGTGGAAGTGGCACCCCGGAAAGCTTCACCTGGGGTCTCAAACTCTGCCCAAGTGCAGGAGCAGCAGCTCGTAACCCGCTGGGGTTTTTCGGAGAGGTGACGCCTCCGGGGTGCCAGGGTTCCCTTCCCTGGGGAGAGACAGGTATTCTCGGCAGGGGCAAGCAGCTCCTGAAATGACTTTTTGGGTCGAAAACCAGAGAGGCAGTGTCTCCGTGCTCCAGGGCTGGCTCGATGAGGCGTGACAGCTGGAACGAGTGAGGACCGTGGGACAGAAAGCAGAGCAGCGGTGCTGAGGACTCCTTGCACCCTGGCACTGAAGTGTTACCCCTGCTTTCCAGTCAGGCCTGCCTTACCATTTTTCCACTGGATAAGCCTCGCTGCTGCTGCCTCCTGCCTCCAGAGCCCGTGGAAATGAACCTTGAAGAGGCTTCTCAGGCATTAAGGAGTTATTGTGGAAGTCGCCAATATTATCCCCCTTCGATAGGGCACAGGGTATCAGAGCAGGGAAGCTCGGTGTGCTTTTTTGCAGCAGGGACCTGCAATGAGGCAGCAGCTTCCCCAGAGAGAGCTTCCTTCACATGTTTCAGACGTTATTTTGAAGATAACAACGGTGAAAATATTTGTGCTGCTGTGTGAGGGGAGCCACAGGCATTAATGCAGCTGCCACCAGTGTCACGCTGCTGGTGAGTCACTGGTGAGTGCCTCTGCAATGACACGATGAGAAGCTCCAGCACGTCCAGCTTGCTGAGTCCTTCCAGTGCTTTGGACACCGGTGCATTTTATGGAGGCAGACCTCAACCCAAGGGCACAAAGGCCACTGCATCCCAGATTGTGTGAGTGCAAAATGGCTTTTCAGCTCTCTATGCCCAGTGCTCACCTGCACTCAGAAGAAAAGGCAAATTCACCCTGTTCGTAGAAAAAGTGCGTTTATCTGGGTCAAGGAGACCACCACGCATTTAAGTCCTACCCTGATTTTGTCATCCCCTCAGAGCAGGAGGGTGGCCACACCCTTGGCCCTGCTGGCAGAGCACAGAGCTGTGGTGGTGTGAACCATGAATTCAGGGATGAATTCAGGGACGAGCATCCATCTCCTGGAAACAAAAGAAAGCAGCCCCTGTGAGTGCAAAACCAGCAGTGTGCTGGTTTTCCAACACTGTCCAGCACAAGGGGTGGGTGTGGGGGGGAAGGGGATATTTGACACTGACCTCCAAACTCATCCTAGCAACTGGTCCTATCCCAAATGTTGCACTTCTTGACATCAGCATTACTAGAGGCAGGCAAGTCTATCAGAACAGAGCTCGGGAGATCATCAAGTCCACCTCTGGGTCCAAGACAGGCTCAGCCAATTCTAGGTTATTCCCAGTGAATGTTTACATCCCCTGGTAGAAGCTCCACCTTCTCCCCCAGTATCTCATTGCTGCAGGACTGTCCAAGCTTCAACACCACAGCCTGAGCTCATCTCCCTTCCAGTTGTGATTTATTTTTCTTCTACCTCTCCTTCTTAAGTATTTCAAATTCTCTGCCATGTTCGTCTCGAATCACTTCACGATCTTACTCGCAATCTGGCACTTTCCAGATTTCTCACTATTCCCACTGTGGACTGGAAATGATTTCCAAAATGGGACATGGCTGCCATGCAGAGGAGGGAATTTCTCTGGGTGTGTTGTACGTGAAAACCCTGTTTGCACACCTTACAGCCTTTCCTTCTTTTTCTTGCTTTTCCCACAGCAGCAAACCACTGCCACCTCCTTCCTGCTTCTGCTGGACCCTGATCAGCTGTGGCTCTCTCTTTCCCAGGTCTTTCAGGACAGTTTCCACCACTGAACTGAGTGCCTGAACTTGAGCACTCTTCAGGGAGCTGGTTGTGAAGTGCTGCAGGGCAGAGGTGAGTTCCAGCAGGTTGCAGCTGCCTGCCTGGCGTTGGGCTGAACACAGCTCCACCAAATAAGCAGCTCCACCTCTGCTTCAGCACGTCGTGCAAAGCAGGCGAAGGTCTGAAACACTGATTTTTATTTTAGTTTTTTAAACCGGGTTAAAAACGGCAGGCGTCCTGCTCAGCCTAGCCAGCGAGGAAGCTGGGAGCTGGCTGGTGGTCAGGACTACCATTATTAGCAAATAGAGCTGGCGTGGGGAGAGCTTCTTGATGTCCAGTATAACTTCCACTCAGCATTAACCACACCAATTTATCTAGCAGCTGTGACCAGAGAACAGCTCATGGCCTCCAAGGAGCTCACAGGTGGCTTGGAAAAATAAAATGACCCTGGCGTGCCTGAACCTTTTCCTTCTGCATTTTGGTGGTTTTTTTTTATGGTGCTTCCTGAGGGGTGGTTTGTCAACAGTGGCTGAACATGAGCCCAGGGAACAGGGAGAGGAAGGGAGGGAATGGCCTCATGTTGCACCAGGGGAGAATCAGATTGGATGTAAGGAACAATTTCTTCCGAGAAAGGGTTGTGGAGCGTTGGAACAGGCTGTGCAGGGAAGTGATGGAGTCACCACCCTTGGAGGGATTAAAAGGGCGTGTAGATGTGGCACCTGGGAACTTGGTTTAGTGTTGGGCTCGGCAGGGCTGGGTTAAGGGTTGGACTCACTGATCTTAAAGGTTTTTTCCAACCTAAATGATTCTATGATTCCCTGAAATTTCTCCTTAATTCACATAACTTCTGATTCGACTGACTTTTAAGTGGGTCCCTGATACCCCAGGAATTGCAGTTAAAGGTAAAGAAGTTAGAAAGAAAGGAATTTCTCCCCGCTGTTGTGCGCATAGAAAGATGCAATTTGAAACACATATGTTTCAGTGCACTGACATCATACACCTTGTTTCTTAGTCTAGACAAGCCTTTAGCATTCCCACCACACCACCAGAAATTCCACATTCTGAGGAGAAGAAAAGCCTCAGAAAGCTCCTCACCAACTTGCAAAATACCCTGCCCATGACAGAGAGTGCTTCCCCTTCATGGCTCACTCAGCAGAACTTTAATATCTGCAGCAGAAGCAGCTGCTGAAGAGAGAATGTGAGATTTAGAAATGAGGGTTGCTGGTGCATGCCTGTCCAGTGACTTGGTTTTGTTGGGTTTTTCTTAACCACGGCCATAAGAATATGCATCACAAAGAAAAGAGCACAGAAGAGAGAGAAAGGAGAAGAAATCTGATTCTTTACTCCTCCCTGGGGTACAAAAGGGGCAATTTTGATTCTGCAACCTACTGTTTTCTTCATCTACATGCAGTTGCTCCTGTGTTTTCGTTGCACTCATAGTTTGCCAACCTTTTTTTTTTGAGTTTAAGTGGAGGGAAAGGTATGTTCCTATCACATGCAGTCAGATGCCACGGAAAATGTGATAACTTACAGCACAGACCCTCTGCCAATGGGAAAAAAACTATGATGGTGTAAACCCCACATTTTAGTCTTCGAGGGGAAAAAAAAATTACCCTTTAAGCTCTTGCTGCCCTGTTTCATGCTGGGCTGAGACTCCTCTCTCAAACCCACTTCAAAGCCCCCACTTTGACAACTTGTGCTAAAGTGACCCATCTTTCCCTGAGACAGCTGAATCACCCTGATGCAAGAGCACAGGGTCCAAGTATCCTCTGCCTGCGCCGGGCCAGAAGATTTAAGCACAAAGATAAAAAACAAACAAGACCCAGTGACAGTACTTCTGTGGCATCTGAAACCACAAGTCGGCTCAGGGCTCCGCAGCACCAGGACTTGTGAGGAGAAAAATGAAATAAAAGCTCCTGGTTTTTAGAGTAATAAGAAAGGTTGTCAGACAGCAGCACACTGATCAAGTCCCAGCACTGAGTAATTAAAAGACTCTCTAGCTAAGAAACTTGCCTTCTTTTACAGTGAAAAAAAAAAAAGAAAAAAGCAGGTGCGAGAGCTTATCTGTTCCAGATAAGTGCAAGATATCATTCCAGCAGATTGTTGGTGGACCATCCCAGCCACACAGCAATTAAATGGGATGCATTTTAACGATGCTATATCCTTTCAGCCGTGCTTTCAAGAAGATTACTTTTTTTTCCCCCCCTCCAGAGCAGAACGACTTATCTCGTAACTTCTGCCTCATGAAAGTTCAGGTGTTTTGTTAGTTGAATGCCTTTGTTCTCTGCCCTGTGCCAGGTACCCACCAGGTCACCCTAACACCAGAGCCCTTTGCTCCTGGGTACATGCTGCAGGACTGCTACGACAGCTGAGCCCCTTTGGCAAATATCTACGCCAGGATCCCAAAACAAACAATTTTCTACTGCTCTTTGCACTATGCCAGGAATACAACCCACTTTAAAATGACGAAATCAAGATCTCTCTCTGGAGTGCTGCACCTTTAATAATTTATTTCTGAATGCTTTAAAAGCTTCCCGTCTGACCCAATCATTGACTCCAAGAGAGTACCCACTTCACCTATTATTTGGTAAGAAAGTTACTGGCAGATCTGCTGGGCAGAGAAGGATGATGAAAACACCAAATACACAGGCAAAGTAACAGATTTGTACTTTGTGGCCATGTCCTGGTCCTGCCTGAATATTTTAATTTCTAGATTCTCACTATTCTAAAGCAAGCTGCAGACCAGGTTTGGGCAACCACAAACCAAAGCACACCACCTGCTTTGTAGACCTTAGAGCAGAAAAACAGACAGGATGGGTTAATACAGTTCAAGTGGGGAAAAGGCAGGTGAAGCGACTTGCCAAATGTCACCCACCAGGGAAAGATCATCTTAATTACAAATAAAGAAAGCAACCCAGTGAAGTAAATTTTTTGCCACATTCCTGGTCACTCCACTGTACAGTTCAAAGACAAAGCCTGTGTTTTTTGTCTTGGTTTGGCCAGCGTCATTCAGCAACTGAAGAAGGAACCCTGGGACATGTCTAAAACCAACAAAATGTCCAACAGCTGTAGAAGATAAGCTAAGCCAAAAATCCTTGGAGGAGCTTTGTTATAGACTTGAAAATGCGAACTATTCTGCTACAAACAGAAAGAAATCACTTTGATCCATTAAAATAGGGAAACTGATAAAGTTCAGGCCGTTTCCAGAGCGAGGCATCAAAGACAGAGGGCGAAAGGGTCAGCTGGCACAATTCCAGTCAGGACTCACTGGGGCACCCTCCTGCAGCAGATGGAGCTCATCATTGTGTTGCACGGGACTTGCTGACTGACGTCCTCCCCTCTGGAGGTGCTGGACAGGCCTCCTGTGAACTTTTGAGCTGCCAGATCTGGCCCTGCAGAGGCAAGGTGCTGGCTCAGACCCCCACAGCTGCTTCCAGCACAGAGCTGCCCGATGGCTCAGGGAAGGGCATCACCCCATCCTTTTGCCAGGGCGAGGAGCCCTTTCCTTGCCAGAGGGGCTGGGGAGAGTCACCTGAGCTCCACAGGCACAGGATTTGGAGGCTCAGGATGAGATGGGAGGCAGGGGGTGAGCGCTGCCAGTGCATTTCCCAATCAGCCTCAGCTGGGGCTGTGCAAGAATTTTGGTGCTCGCCCCACGCTGACCTCTTCTCCCTGTGTGGTCTGTGTGACACACTGCCAGATGCAGCACTGCTGTAGTCCTTAGGGCAGTTCAAGGTTGCTGAAAGAAAAAAAAAAAAAAAGGAAATAAGGGGAAAAAAAAGAAAAACTAGCTCTCTCTTCTGAGAATGGGATGGTGCCCAACAGATGCAATGAAAAGAAATTAAACGGTGCTAATTTGTTGATTGCTTACACTGCCATGAACACGGCAGATTAAATAGCAAATTTATAACCTGACTGCACTCCAGCTGAAAAATCACAGTGCTTGGAAGAGAAAAGCCCCATAAGAGTGCTGCTGTGCTACTTAACTGCTTTTTCAACTGTTATGACCCACCTCCATGCCTATTTTACAAGACATTTCTTTTCCTTTTCTGCTCCAGTTTAACAGGTGCCTGGTGCAGGAAAAGGAAAAGGAAATGAGGCAAACGTGGAGGAGGACAGAGGCAAAAAGGTGGGTGGAAGCAGGGCAAAGGGAAACCGAGACATTATTTGAACAATGCTCAGACTTGACATTTGCAGGGTTTAAGGTGTGACAAAGGCTCATTCTCAGGAGCAAGGGTGGACCCGTGGGCCTCAGAAGGAAGGCAGTGTTGTTGTAGGAAGCAGAGAGGAAGAGGCCAGTGTCCTGACTCTTCTATTTGCTCATCAGGCTGGAGGAAATAAGATTTCCTCGTGTTGAAGGCCAGCAGCAAAGAGCCCCCTTTAGCAGCAGGGAGAAAGCAGCAGAGAGGACTTTTTCCTCTGGTGTGTCTCTGGACATCAGACTGGCTGCTCAGGAGGCCAGGATGACTCTTTGAGGGCTGCAAGAGAAACAGGCAAAGAGCAAGCCTGAAAACCAGTCATGTTGTACTAACGAGGGGACAGCGTCACGTTAAAGCTTCCCTTTTATTTTAAAAATGTGATTATGAGCTCCTAACACCACAGGGAATAAAAACAAACTGTGGAAGCACCTAAGTACAGCAAAGGGAATCTTTTATGGGAACAGCCTCAAATATGGGGGGAAGCTTTTTTAGTGAACGTCCCAGAGGGAGAAGTGGTATGAGCACTACTCTTCCTTATCTGCATCAGCAATTCCAGTGATCAAGTGGGAGGATCAAGAGGAACTCGCAATTTCTGCCAGTAAGGATTTGGATTGCTTGTGGATGGGTCAGGAGGACACCAAAATTAATGACTTTTCAGGGCCAATCAGTGTTAATCACACACATGTGTAGGAAGGTGTTGATAATGGCCCACAGTAGGAAGCAACTCTGAGTTACCCTGCTTAGAGCAGATTGTCAGAGTTGTGAGCTTAATTTGGTTTTCCCTGCCTTCACCCCAGGATAAAGAATTGAGCAGCTCTTGCTTCTATTCTGGCTCTTGCTCATTTGCTCCTTCCCCTGCAAGCTGGCTCTGCTGAGCAACCTGCAGCACTGGCGATCCCAAAACCACATTTTTCTCCCCGCTTCATCCTGTTGCCTACAGGAGTGCCAGGTTCTGGCTGACAGGCTGCTCTGCCTGAGTACTTGTGAAACAGAGAGGCTGTGCCAAGGAAGAGGCAGTATGTCTGAAAACTGAGCCCACAGATCAGTGTTTGGCCCTAAATAAGGACATAAAATATATTACGATGTGTGAGCGTTTGAACTGATCCAAGCTTTCACATTCTGAAATCCTGAGGGGAATTACTAATCTGATTTCAAGGGGGAAGAAAAAGCGGGGGAAGGTGTCGTTCTAAAATGTGAACAATTTCTGTGCACCCCAATTAGCATCCTGTACAGACGAGGGGTGCTCTGCACAGCTCAGGCTGAGTCTGGGTTAGGAGTAGGTGGTGATTCTGGCATTGGACTGAGACCAAGGCAAGACCAGGGGTCATGTTCACAGTCACCAGCACTGGGTTTTACAGGCTGCTCTTAAGAAGCAGCTGCTGGCAGGAAGGCTGTTTGATCTCACAAGATTTTCCCTACCTGGGTACGCTGGCAGTTCTGCAAGACAGCGTTTTGCTAACCTCTCGGAAGACTTTCAGGAATTTCCACAGGAAAAAAAATTTGAAAAAAAAAAGAAAAAGAAAAAAAAAAAAAAAAAAAAAAGAAAAACAAACAGCAGGCCAGGCCCTGGAGCTGCTCTGCAGCAAAAATGACAGAGGGGAGTTTGGAGGATTCGCATCTGGAATTCAGGGAGGTGTCCTGACAGCGGCAGCACGGACGTGCAGGGGTGAGGTGGCCTCGTCTGCATGGCTTTGGGCAAACTGCTTCTCCTGTAAAGGTCTGTGTGCCAGAGCTGTCTCTTAGCAGATACTGGTGTGGCCACTGGTCCCGGGTCTCAGGTGGTGGCTCTGTGGCCACTCTAACACGTACAGAAAGGCTCCGGTACAGAGCTCCATCCTTCCCAGTTAACCACGTTGGGTTCATGGGAAAGAAAGAATCCTTGGGCTTCTAAGCACCCCAGCTGAACTGCAGGGAGAGTTATTGAGGAGTTCACAGCTATCCACCCAGCTTGCAACCCCCAAAAAAGGCAGATCTACAAGCGTACAAAGCTGAAGGCATTATCAAGGCAGAGTGAAGAGATCATTATGACAGCCTCAATTTAAAAACTGGAACTCCACAAAGGGTCCTTTGCCCGAAATTGCTCCGCTCAGCTGCTTCCTTTTTACAGCCAAAACAGCATGGCTAAACCTCAGGAGGAGGTGCAGGGTGCGGGGTGAGAATGAATTCTCTTGGAGCACAGGACATCTTATGAATGAGTCTCCTACCGAAAATAAGCCCAGGACATCCAGCACATGAGAACGTCTTGGAGCTAGTGGTGTAAATGTATCCCAGGACATTTTTTTCCAGCCACCAGTGCCTTCAAAGATGCAAATGGCTTAGAGAGGCCTCTGCTTTACCTCCCTGTTGGCAGAGTCCAACCAATTGTTAGCAGCAAAGGCAAATGGAAGCCTGATTTAAGTGGGAGGTGAGACAAAACAAGTGCAGTGTTTTTTTTTTTCTAACATTGCTTTCCATGATGTGGATTCCATCAGAAGGTTTTGAGCAGCCGAGCTGCAATGTCTGTAAGAACAAATGGTAGGTATCACTCCTGAGCTGGAAGCTGCCATCTCCCATCAAGCAGCAGCGTCCAGTGCTCTGCTCCTGCTCTACGGCAAAGTTAGCTAAGAATAAAATTCCCACAAAATCTATAGCAGGCGAGTAAGACACATCCAGGCACTTCCACACTGAGCGTGGCTCTATCAGACACGGCAGACAATCAATTCTTACTTCAACTTAAGGACTGAATAGCATTTTGTGGAAAAAGTAAACAAGTAGGAAAAGCAGAGGGGATAGTTAAGTGATCCCATGCTGATTCATTAACACCCACACTTTCATGACTAAGGGGTCAAGAGTCCAGAAATCTGAGGTCTGGAGGCTTCAGTTTTGACTTCAAGACATCACAATTACCAGGGTGTAAAGCACAGGTTCTCATGCGTGAGGTAGGGAAAGAGTGGAGCTCTTACTCAACCAGAGAAATGTTGTGTATGGCACAACATTTATATTTCTATTCCTTATGCCCTCTTTCTGCAGAAAGACTGCACCAGATTTCTCCTTGTCTTCCAGGAAGAAAAGCATGCAGGAATCACAGCGGTGACAGCATGGGGACAGCCTGGATAATAAGCAATTCTCTTGTACTCCATCTTTATCCAGACCTTCAACTGTAGCTGTCTAAAATAGGATACCTCTTTCTTTATGGCGAGCCCACTGTACTGCATACCAAACCAAACCCAGTGGCAGCTCTAAAAGGCACATTCCAGTCAAATCTGTCGTTATCTCAAGCCCTTCATGCCCCATTTTGGGTGCCAAAAAGGACTGCCAGCAAGTAAGTACCACACAGCTGCTCACTCACTCCCCCACCTGTGCAATGGGGGGAAAAGTGGAAGAGCAAAAATGAAAAAACTCCTGGGCTGAGACAAAGGCAGTTTAGTAGGAAAAGCAAAAGCTGCACGCACAGGCAAAGCAAGACAAGGAATTCATTCCCTGCTCCCCACGGGCAGGCAGGTGCTCAGCCACCCCCAGGAAAGCCGTGCTCCATTACAGGTGGCTTGGGAGGACAAAGGCCATCACTCCAAACGTCACCCTCTTCCTTCTGCCCTGGCTCTGCGTGCTGAGCCCAACACCACACGGTCTGGAACATCCCCTGGGTCAGCTGGGGTCAGCTGTCCTGGCTGTGTCCCCTCAGAAGTCCCTGTGAGGAGCAGCAAAGCCCTTGTTGTGCAAAGCTGCACTGCCATAACCAGCACATCCCTGTGTTATCAACACTGCTCACAGCACAGGTCCCAAACACGGCCACACTCCCGGGGCTGTAAAGGAAATTAATTGTGTTCCAGCAAAAAGCAGCACAAAGGGATTGCCATACACTGGATATCACAAGTATAATCTGCTCCAGCTGTCCTTAAGTGTGCTCTTTCCATGGCATTCTGCAGCAAGCGAAATTGCTCACCTTTTTTCTGACACAGAGTACTTTGTACTACCTTGCATTTACTCCAGATAAAAGCATCCAAACATGCCATCAACACAGAGCATGACAACTTGTGACCCTTTGGGAACTGGTAGCTTTGGGCTACAATGCCACTGAGCAAATGGAAATTTATCTTGATGCCCTGTCTTGGGAGTTCTGGTAGATGAAGCAGGCATTGTTGTGTTGATTAACATGCCCTTTTGTGTCTCTGAGAATTTCTTCATGACTGAAAGGGCTAAAATCTGATTCCTCTGCAGGAGGCTACCACCCACATCATGGGAGAAGGAGATCAGAGCATGTCTCTGCACCTCTGCTGCTCTCTGCTTGGTCAGGGTTTTATTTCTGTCTGTCAGTAAATGTGCTGGGCAGTGAACAGTGGTGGCTGAGACAAAGGCACATGCTCCTTCCTGCTGCCGCTTTCCACAGAAGCAGAAATCCTCTGGTAGCTGGAGAATGAAAGTGAGCAGCACCTCGACACCTGCCCAGCAAGGATGGAGGGGGGGCACCAGTCAGATCCAGACAAAGAGTTTCTGAATAAGATAAAAGTGTCAGGCAAGAACAGTGCAGAAGACCAGGGAAGAAATGGTTGGATGTGGTACTGCACATTGAGCAGTATACTGATGCCCTGGAGACCCGTCTGACTTCTCTCATAGTTGTTTTGTACCCATTGTACTTGTAAAAAAACAGCTGAATCTTCACCGCTGTCTACTGCTCAAGAACCCCTTTGCTCTAAATAGACAATTTCTGATGCCTGTGAAAAGTTCTGCTGAACGTGTTACTTTGACAAGTACTGTGAAACGTGATTTCATTACCACTGATATGTGGTTAGAAAGAAATACCCCACAATCTATCCAGCTTAATCTGCAGCCACAATTTGTCAGACAGATGCAACTTCCAGATTTGCGGCTGTGGAAGTGAAACCAGAGTTCAGTCAGAGCCAGTCACTGACAGAGCTGTGCTGTGCAGTTGGACCTGCACTTGCAGTATGGTGAACCCAAAATTTCAGTGCATTTCCAGGTGCTGCAGAGTATGGACCCAGCAGAATCCAAATGAGGCCAGGCAGGATCAAATACCAGAACATGCTTTTATTAAAAATATTTTATCGTGGAAAAAAACTACATAGTCAGAGAAGTCAGCAAGTTTGGGGTTAGAATTGCCATCAAACCAACCTATCCTCTTTCAGTTTGAAGCCATTCCCCCTCATCCTGTGACTCCAAGCCCTTGTAAATAGCCTTTCCACCTTTCTTGTTGGCTCCTTCAGGCACAGGAAGAGGCAATTAGGTCAGCCTGAAGCCTCCTCTTCTCAAGGCTGAACAAACCCAATTCTCTCAGTCTTTCCTCAGTGGAGCTGCTCCATCCCTCTGGTCATCTTGGTGGTCTCCTCTGGACTGGCTCCAACAGGTTGATGTCCTTCCTGTGCTGGGGAAGAGGAAACCACAAAGGAAACCTGCAAGTACAGAGCTAATTAAGGATGCTGTCAAGAATTCCAGGTGGGAATTCTGGGGCAATTCTTCATTGGCTGCCCTTCACCGTGCTGATTNAGGAAGAGGCAATTAGGTCAGCCTGAAGCCTCCTCTTCTCAAGGCTGAACAAACCCAATTCTCTCAGTCTTTCCTCAGTGGAGCTGCTCCATCCCTCTGGTCATCTTGGTGGTCTCCTCTGGACTGGCTCCAACAGGTTGATGTCCTTCCTGTGCTGGGGAAGAGGAAACCACAAAGGAAACCTGCAAGTACAGAGCTAATTAAGGATGCTGTCAAGAATTCCAGGTGGGAATTCTGGGGCAATTCTTCATTGGCTGCCCTTCACCGTGCTGATAGCACGGTGCCCTCTGAAAGCACCACTTCCAGAGCAGTGTCCCCTCACTGGTTCACCACAACAGCTCTGCCATCCAGGACTGGGCTCACCTGCAAGGCTGTTGCGTGTCCCATCCTATTCCTCACCTCTGTGCAGCCTGCAGGCTTTGCTTGCTCTTCTTTGCTGAGGCAGAGTGGGATGTTGCTGAGGTCAGACTCGTTATTACACTGCACTCTGCAATGCAGGCATCCCCCAGAGCAGAACCCACGGCTCCCCTAAAAACAACACAGCAACATGTCAAAATGGAGGCCTCTTCTGTCTTATGAACTTCTTGATTAATTCCCTCTCCCTTGGTGAGGGTGCACCAGCATGGAAAACCATCACCACCCAGTCAGAGATGCTGGCAGAAATGACCATGGTTTATGTATCCAATTTAGCCTTTCCTGTCCGAGTATTAAGATCTGCTAGGCAAGACCTCAGGCCTCATATGCTATCAGTTTCCATTTAAAAGGAGCACTGAATTTTGTTCTGCTGATTCTTGCCTAGTATATCTAGTAGTGCACACCTTTCCCTTCAGTGTTTTTAGCTAGAATTTGTCAATTCGGGAGTTATCAAATTTGACACTTGCTAGGCAATCTGTAGGTCTAAATCAGATTTTTCCACCGATTCTAGGACATCACAACATCTGAGGATCTGACCTTTTAAGCCGACCATATTTGCCTTTCTAGGTCTGTCTGAGTAAAAGAAGATAGTTTTTTCTTTCCAGTTTGGGAATTCTGCCCTCTCCAAACTGTTTCTGAAACCACTCCTGGGATAGTGTTTCATATGAGTAAGATCTGACTTTTCCCTAACAGCCAAATTAAGATGTGTTATCTGATGAAATAGAAGGCCTGATGCTTGCTACATGAGAACAATACATATTTTAAATGCCAATCCGTAACATCTTTACTATAAATCACTTGGACAACTGCAATGTCTTGTTTTCATTCCTGTATAAAGGTCAAAGTGTCGTAGTGAACAGAAGTTCTCTACAAATACTAGGAGCTAATACTCTGCATGACTAAGTGCTTGACAGAGAAAACACATCACTTAGAGCAGATCTGGACAGAGTAGCAGCAGAGTTTATAAAAATCCTGGATCAGATTTTCTGATATGCCTGTCGGAGGACAGCATGCCTGAAGGGCAGAAGAAGTGACACAAATGGCTTTTTGCCATCATCTCACACTGTATCTTCCCCACAACTTTATCTCAGACCTCATCTTATCTAAAAAGCATGAAGGCTTATGATGCTAAAAGCATGTGTGTTTGTGTCTTAGTGCATTTTTGAACTCCCAAACATTTGCTGCTTTTTTAAAAAAAGGTCATGCAAATGACAAAACAAACAAACAAAAAAGGCCCAGTTTTGATCTCACATTTATTTTAATCTTCACAAAATTCATGGTTCAGAAGAGACATAGGGGAGGCCTAACCAGGATTATTGGGATGTTTGTTGTTTTATGGCACTATTTAGAACAGTTTTATCAGGAAGGCTGAACACCAAATTGTACTGCAGACAGCTTCCAAGAGCAACTTTTTGTTTTAAGACCATAAAAGGCAAAAATAAACTGCCTTTTTCTGTGTGATCAAAGACCCAGCATAAAAAGTGTCAGGAGGACCTTAAATGCCAGTTCCTGTACTCCCAATGTGTGTATCTTGGACTTCTTCCAGTGTGGGAGCAAGACGGACTTTTATTTTTATTTTCCTTTTAAATGGAAGAAAGCTGCCAAAATACATAAGGAGAAGGATTAGAGCCAGTTGCTTTTTGTTGGTTCTTCGGTGGGAACACTGCCAGGCAAAGCCGTATGCTGAATTCCCAGGGAATTTCACTCTCAAAAGCCAGCTTCTGGATTTCCCTCATTTGGGAAGCTCTCCCTGAAAGGGATATTCATATCTAGGAATCAGCTCAATGCAGAATTGTTGTACTGGCAAATTGGCTGCTGTCTATTCAAATGCTGCTCTGCATAGCAGCCTTTGCTGTGTTGTTTTTTTTTTTTTTTTTTTTTTCAAATTTTAGTTTTTTTCCCTATTAGTTTGGGATGCCTGGTGAGCTGGGCATGTTTCAAAAGCGGGATTGCAGAGCACCCTGGGTAATCCAAAGTGTGCTCTTACAAAAGCAGGAAGAGACCGTTGCTCTCGGTATCAATAGCTGCTAACACTGACTCTCCAGGGTCACTTGCCAAGGCTGAACAATTGGCCACAAACACATTATTTCTGTCTTCTCGGGGCCTGTGACGGCCTTGCAGCTGTTATCCTACAAAGGGACAGAGGGATGTCTCTTGCTACTCATCCACCCCGTGCCAAACATCCTCCCTGCCCTGCGCCTCCCCTCTGCTCTGTTAGGTGGTCACATCGTTGGGGAAGAAAGGCATATTTCTAAGGGAAGCTGCAGCTTCCCAGAATCTTCTTGCCTGCCTACATAAGCGGAGGAAAAGGATGTGAAAATCAGACAAAAGATGCAATTCTGAAAACTGTTTTGACATGGCAACGGTTTTGTCAATTCAGAAAAAAAAAAATAATCTTGGCAGGAATCACACTTCTTATTTTTCATGTGTCAAGGAGAGATTTCCTTGAGGCTTTCCAATAAAATACTGTACTGTAGAAAGGCTAGACCCGTGATTAAAGCATTAGACAGGGCATCTGGATTTTTCTTCCTTGGAAGATAATTTTTATATGTCTATGTATCACTTCATGCTTTTGTATTTGACTCTGTAAAATGGGTACAATAACATTTATGTATTACGAATAAATTCTTGAGCTGTTTTGAGACATTCAGAGGCTGTAGTGATAAGAACAACAACAAAAAGTGCTAAGAAATAGCAGTATATATTACAGATACTGCACAGAAAAACTAAGCAACTTGTCAGACATTTCAGTTGGCTTCAGCAGATAGCAGAGAAAGAAAGCAAGAGCATACATCATTGGCCAAGCATGAAAACCACATAATCCACCTTTAACCTACAAACTTCTGTGATTTTGAAATAGATTATTCCCCTGTTCATTAGTACATTAGTAGAGGCATTATTTATCTTTGCAATAAAGTCCAAATGTCCTTATTACTGCTGAACCCTGATGCTGAAATGTAGCTCTTTTAAAATTAGCAGTAATCATTTGCAATACAGTAAGCAGATGGAGACCCCATCAGAAATCAATGTCCCATTGTAATAGGTCCTGTGTGTCTAGACAGTCAGAGACAGTCCCAGCCTTTGAAAAGATTACAGGCTGAATAGACAAGAGAAACAAAAAATGTGGAGAAGAAGCCAGCAGACCACAAACGAAGTGTTGTGCTCAGGTTCCCAGTGCTGGTCCCTGGTGAAACGGAGATGAGGATATGCCTGGGGGTGCTGTGGCTGAGTGCCTCACACCCCACCTCCCATTCCGGGCACAGAGTGAGGACTGCTGAAGGGCTCCTGCTGCCAGCAAGAATAACAATGAAAGAAAGATAACAGGATCATCCAGGGATTCAGCAGCAGAGGAGAGCTGACATGATATTTATCTGCTGTCTGCAGGAGAAGAGTCATATTTCTTTTGCACAGATGGATGCGCACACAATCAACTTCTGAAGACGCAAAACAAGGGTTTCTGATTTCCACCCAGGGTTACCTAGTGATTACATTAAAGCCAGAGATGGCTGTACCTGCATCTGAATAATTTTAATTAGCAAAAATTAATCAGTGCTCGTACACAGCAGTACCTGCAGGTGTAGTGGACTTGCTTAAGGTTAGTTAAGGTCTATTTAGGATTTAGCTCCTGTGAAAACAGTTTGTATGACCTCCAAAATTGCTTGTGAATTTCATCCAAACTTGGCAATTAGTTTCCCCATAAGAACTGTGAAAATCTGTGAAAGTCTGTGGGTTGATAGTGAAGACAGAAACAGTGATAGTATCTCTCCAGCTGCACAACCTTATACCACTGGATATTGGATCTTCCGTGCAGACAAACACTAGGAATTGGGGTTTCTTTTGTTCACTGCACAACTTGTTTGTAAATGCATTTATTGTACCTCATTTTAACACTCTCTTACATACCTTTCTTCTCCTTAACAGCGGAAGGACTGAACATTGGTTAAATCAGATTTGGTTTTTTTTAGTATTTATGCTTTGACTGTGAGGAGTTATTTTTAATAGATATTCTTTTTCTTCTTAGCATCTTACCCTGAAGCTTTGATAAAAGCCTGAAGTCCAGAAACAATCCTGTCAAAGTTACTCATGAACCAACAAAAATCAGTATTGACCTGAAAATGCATATCTTGGGCTTACCTTGCTGGTCCAGGACTTTCACAGTGTAATCATCACGAATACACGCCGAGAAACCTGTCCCTGGTGGGTTCCTGGGGCTGGGTTTTGCTGCAGCCCCAGCTTTTGGCACTGCCAAATCACATGGTTGCTGGGACAGGCCGCTCCTCCTGCATATCCTGCCTGTCCCTGCCTCTTCTCCCAACCTGTCCCAAGCCTCCAGACAGCCAGAATATTGTTCTGAATTCAAAGGCCCAACATTTCTGTGGCTGAACCCCCCAGTCCTAAGGATCCCTGCCCGCTGCTGGCCAGCAATGCACCCTGCTGCCAGCCCATGCCTTGCATCCGAAGGCTCTCCCAGCTGCTCCTTATGCTCAGGCACTATTTCCCTGTGGTGAGATGTGATGCAGCCCAGGCAGATGCTCCTGGCAGAGGTGCCAGCTTCTCCCCCAGGGCTAGAAGCACGGCTGGCTAGACAGGAGGAAGTGGCCTCTTCCCTCACTGAACCAGTGTGTGCCACCAGACCGTGCCAGCTGGCCTTGTCCAGGTTCAGAGAGGCACTCAGCATTTTGTCCTGGCTGGAAGAGAGGAGCTGAAGAAGAGGGGTTCAGGGGGAAAGGCAGCCAAAGGTCTCCTGGGGATGCAGAGCTGCCAGCTTGCTGCCTGTGATGGTGGTGGTGGTGCTGAGCAGCAGGAACATTCCAGAACAAGGAAAAGGCTATTGCATTTGGGGCAGTACCCACATATTGCATTAGCCAGATGAATGTGAATGAATGGCAGTATCTTTTTCTTCATTGATCTGAACACAGAAGGCCTTCAGTGATTCAATTTTCTCATCAAGAGGATGTTGGTCCAATGAATCATTGCTTGACTGTTTGCAATATCAAGGGATGTAGGAGGTGCTGCTTTGCATGTACGTGATTGAATTAATAGATCAGATCTACACATCTACATCCAACTACAAAAATCACACCAGTGCTTCTGCTGATCACCCACAAACCCACATTTGCTGAAAGCTTTGCTTAACAGATTGTACTATAGGGACATTGTGATTTTTCTGAGCAAGACACAGAACTATCGACATCTTTTTTGCTGTTGTGCTCAAATGTGCTGGTCCAGACTGTAGATTAATTGCCTGCAATGTTTCAGTCCAAGACTCAAACAAACTTCTTTCATTTTAATACATTAACAGTTTCAACAGCAGAGTTACATAATGTTAATCAAAACTTGGCATAGACACATTAAAAACAGACTATGCCTTTTCTTTTAGTGAGGTGGCAACTTACAATTAGAGAACAAATGTCTAAGTTCTGGGAGATGAATTAGGGAAACAAACACTAATTTATTACAAGAATCTTAGTCATAGATGAAGAATCCATTTTCTTGAGCATATAACTTTCTATTTAAAAGTATGCTTTGATCCAGCTGGGTTGCATAATAAAGAAGAGAGTTTTCTTAATTAGGAAAGAAGATATAGTTCTTATGAGTAAGTCCATTTTGCACTTTTTTTATTCGCGTCTGTCTTTGTGTGCATGCAAAACAACAACAACCTGTTAACCACCCCGCTTATAAACTCTGTCTGGTACTAGAGACCCTCTGTGTTATTCTATACCACATCGCAAATTCTGTTCTCATTGTTGTGCATGCCTGTGACCTTTTGCCTGCAGATTCAGCTGAAGTCCTTTGGGAGGTGACAGAAAGTAAGAAAAAAAAAAACTTTAACTTGGCTAGATATAACAGTGGAGAGTCATTAAATCTTGGTGACCAGCTATTCAGTTACAGTCTATTTAATCATACAGCAGCAAAATAATTGGCAATGGCTCAAGGCAAACTAATTATTCTAATCTGAAACTCGGCAGGGTAACAAGTAAACTGTGGATGAGGTGGTGATAGATTTTGCACATCTGACAGACCCGATCTGTGAGGCTCCTGACAAGGAGACTAATGACAACCCAGGAAGTGTTACTCTCTTCAGTCATGTCAAAAAATGAGGAAAGACTGGGAGCAGAAAAACATCTGCTGGAAGGAGAGGAAAAGACCACTTTCAGGAGGAAAAGGGAGATGAAGAAGGGTGGGCTCTCTAAAAGCCTCTAATCTAAACCTTAAGGTTGCATGGCCACAGGGGCACAGAGGAAGGCTAATGCGTACAGTTTGCTCTTATTTTTTTTTTTATGATATTTTTCTCCCCTCTGTACGTCTTGCAGCAGCCAAAAAGTAACTAGGCTTGCTGGCAATCATACGTGTCCTGGGAAAACCATGTGGCAAGCTCAGAGAACTCTTGGACCTGCAGCTTGGGGAAGGAATTAGCTGGAGCACTCTGGGTGTCAGCACCAGTGCTGGGAGGCTGGCCTGTGAAATCCCGGCCACAAAGGCTGAGGAGTGTCCAAGAGACAGAGCCTGAAATCGCAGCAGTGTTGACTCAGCCCATTGGAACTCAAAAGACAATATTTGGGTGAGTATTTGCAGGTTAGTGACAGCACGGCCTCCTCCTCTTCGGGAGGTAATCACACCACTGTCTGGTGAGGCCCTAATAGGCTTCAGGACATCTTAGGGAAATAAACATTATTCACTCCTGGAAAAACATAGTAGTCAGTTGGATATTGTTCTGGTGCAGGGTGGAAGTTCAGATGTTCCTCACTAAGACCTCAAAAATCAGGAGACCCGCCAAAATATTTTTGGGGAAGTTTTGAGGACAGAATTTACTGCAATGGAGGTACAAAAGCGTGCCTCCTTCTTTCTGAGTGGTAGCACAAAAGCTTTCCAAAAAGCAGAGAGGTGTCTACCAAAATAGCAGAGCAGCAAAGTGGAAATTATTTAAGTGGGAGCTGTGAAGAAGTTATCATATTTTGCTCTGTAAGGCATAACCTGGTGAGTAATGGCAAATACCAGAAATTACAAGAAAATTTTATCATTTACAAAAAGTGTTTTTCCACTGACCCTTTAACAGAAGTTAAGAGCTAATGACGGAAGCCAATGCTCAAACATTACAAATGAATAATTCAGAATAAAAATTTCAGTGTTTTGGAGAATAACACCTCTCTCTCTGCAGCAACTTCTGTGATCTTTAGTGCAGGGGGACAGGACTGGCAGACATGCAAGAAAAAGTGGAATAAAGTTTAAGCTGAGGGGATGAGCTATATACAAGTGTTTTTTAAAGTCACCAGAAGAAATGTACAGGTTTGTAATCAGACTACTTGCTTTTCATTCATTGTAAGTCTTCTGCAGAAACCAGAGATGATCATAAAAATGACACAAAGGTCCAGATTTCTAGGGGACTTCAAACTTCCGTGGAAAACAGTGACTTAGATTAGGTTCTCCATTCTCTGTCAAACTGTGTCTTGAATACTTTCACAATGAAAAGTCCACCTCTTTCCTGGCTCCCATGGCTAATTACTCTCATGGTGATTTTTCTTCCCCCTGAAACTGGGGAAGGTATCTATAGATGTCCAATTTGTGGAGATGGTCCTTAAATGAACTCTCTTCCACGGCTTTTTGTCATCGCTTCTCAGCACAGAGACCTGGAGGGCTGATTTCACCCATGATAACTAATTTGAAGAGGGCACTGAGTACCTCTGTCTTTTCTGTGGGCATTTTTAATTAACTTTCCATCGCCATTCAGCAGCACACCTGCAGCTTCGTCGTGCTTCCACTCTGTAATAGAGCAGTAACAGCCTTTTATTTGCTATATTTGACATCATATGCCAATTTGAGCTCGGGCTGAATTTTTCCTTTCCTAAGTACATTTCTGCATGCAGGAGCACTATTTCTATATCTATCTGCGGTATTCTCACCTTTCCCATCTCTCTCATATCTCTCTTTCGCATTGGAACTCCTTCAGTATCTCACTGTTTACAGGATGCTTTCTTGTTAAGACTGTTCCTTTTTCTGAATTTTATGCCTTGAAACTGAAAATATTCCAGCACTCCTGAGCTGCTTTGCCCTCCAAGGGGCACAGAAAGGTCAGTGGCTGGTGCAGCACCATGCTGTTTTCCCAGAAAATACTGGATTAGCTGGAAGATGGACAGCAGCTTGCATGTGCCATTTGAGTGAGCTGCTGATAATCAGATGAACCCGCTTCTGACAAAGGGGTGGTTTTCTTGCAAAAAGGTGTGAGAAGAGAGCCTGTCCTGCCCATGCAGGATTTGCTGTGAGTCTGTACACCATTTCTCTAATAAGCTGAGGTCGAGAAACAAAGAATCAGAGAGGTGCTTCTGAGAGCTGATCATTCATACCTAAGACAGGCCTAAGGCAAATTTATGTCTGTGGGTGAGCACCTGAGGCTTCAAAACACGCAGGAGAAAAAGATCCTTTCCACAGACAATTAGAGAGGAATAGAATTATGAACCTAAGCTACCTGCTGAAGGAACAGAGAAGGCCTTTTAATTGTCATTTACTCTGGGCAGTGGGTATAGAGACAATGACAGCTGACTGAACCTTGCCTGCCAAGCACAGTCACAGTCCTGCTGCACTGCCTCCACGACAAAGAAAGAAGCTGAGGACACCAGTACAAGTGATCCTCACCTCTGTTTGACCCTCCCTACCGTTTCACTGACTTTGATGATGGCAGAGAAAGAGCCTGCAGATAAAACGTGCCCCCGAACTCAGTTTTTTCTCCTGCCAGCAGAACTGGCAATCTGGGTATCACCACCCTCAATTTCCTAAAAAATCAAACCTCTGAGGGAGATTCATCTGAGCAGCAATTCTGCTGGAACAAAAGACAGCTCTTTGCTATTTGTACCGCAGCAGCACTGGGGGTTCGGATGGAGCTCTCTGACCATCCTCAGCTGGTGAAATGCGTGTCCTGGAAAAGCAGTGTGTGGGAGGGCGAGGAGCTGCCCAGCCAGGGTCACACAGCACTTGGAGCTCTGAGGTTTCACACAGGCCACTGGCAGTGAGTGCAAGCAGTGAGGCCTTGCCCAGCAGCCTGAATCAAAACCTAGACAGATTCCCCCCACCTGCCATTCGTTCTTTTTCACTCCTGCGTTTTGTTCTGAGAACAAACTTTGGCTTCTGGTGGCAGAATACTGAGTCGGCCACATGATCACTTAACTTAGCAGTTCTCAGTACTCACTCCATATTTAACAAGCAGCATTTCACATTATGCTTTCTACAGTTGTTACTTTTGTTCACCTCAATGGTGTGGTATCAACTAAATTATTATGCCTGTTAACTGAATAATTAAATAAAACTAAATATTTTGAAGCATCATTCAGGAAGAAGTATTATTTGTCTTCTTGGGAATGTTATGCAAGTATGCAACCATGCAGATATGCACTAAATTAATATTATTAATAACCAACATATTATTTATTTACTAAGAATGTGATGAATTCTGTCATATTACATATCTGAAAAAAACCTATTGTTAACCAGCATGGATAACCTCAGTGAAACAGAATTATGAATAGAGAATTAGAATAGTTCGTAAGAGTAGAGTCAATAACAATAGAATTAGAATTAATACAAGGCGTAATTTTTAATGATATGGAAAACAATCAGGGAGGAAGACATTTGAATGTCCTGTACAACCACTGCCCAAAATCTAAGTAACACTTCAAGAAATCCTTAACAAATACCTTTATCACAGAATCCATGCCACTGAGGGATATAAAAAGTTGTTGATCCAGATGTTGCTGTTTTCTCAACATCAGTAACTGAATTTATAATGGATAAACTGGGAACAGGCAAAAATGACTCGTCCAGTGTCTAGATACATCTTGAGCAATCCATGATTGTGAAAGGTAGGAGAAATCCCATTGCCAGAAAAGGGTAGATTCCTATCTTATTTAAGACCAAACAGACTTCACTTTTTAAACTTATCTATTTTTTTGTTCATATCAAGGAGACACAAAAAGATATTTGAGTACCACGGGCAGACTTGTTTAATTAGCAGAAATGAGGGATGAGCTACAATTATTTCATCCATAAATACTTTAATCAGATAAATGGCTCAATACTTTTTTTTCTCCTAAAGGACTATTCTCTGGATTTCTGAAGAAAAATATTCTACCATACATAACTTCTGTTGAACTAAAAGAATTATTTGTACTCCCCTCTCATGTGTAATTTAATACTCCTGTTGTTGGCAGTGTTAAAATGGTTTTGTTAAAAAGAACAACAGGAAAAAAACCTACCAATTTAATACTTTTTCTTGTTCTCTTTGCACCTATAAAAAGTGTTTCCTAGGAAAGAAAATGGCATAAGACACTTTCTATGAAGACTAGCGTGTGTGCGATTAGACACAGACAGTCAGCTGTCTTTTGCCATCCTGGAAATGAAAGAGCAAATGGGTTATATTTTACTTTTCATAAGAACTGAAGTGATAAATTCCTTTGTCCTAACAAAGCAAAGAAATCAGAGTCAACTTTGCAACTGAATTTATCAGATCTTATATATTCACAATGGGCTTTTGTACTAGTTTTTTTAAGACATGTAAGCAGCAGTTTTGCACTGAGTATTCATAATTTATTGAATGCTATACACTATGCTATTAATGATGAAATCTAACATCAGGAAGCAACATGATTTAGAAATAATATTACTTTAATACATTTGAGTAGCATCTGCTCTTTTACCCATGTCAGCATTCATAATAACCAAACTTCTGGAGTACAGATATTAGTCTAAAAAATGAACTTGAGAAATCAGACTTAAAATGCGAAATAGAGTGAATCCTCACTTAACAGCATCATAAGAGAAATTCTTGAATTTCCTGTAAGTACCCTGAAGGAGAAAAGTAAAATTCCCAGGATGTTAAGCTTCGGAAGAAAGATCACCAACTCTTAAAAAATGTGTACATATACTACCATCATAAGGGTTTTTTTTAAGTCAACAGCAGGCTAAATGGAAGCCTACTAAAATAATCACCAAGACGTCGAAGCCAAAAAGAACCTGATCAGGGTCCGAGAGAGCGGTGATGGGCAGACGTTTCTGGAGCTTCGATGCCATCTGCTGTCCGGGTAAAAAGAGTGCAGTGATCCCAACACATTCACGCAGCACTTTTCCATCCCCGCATGGAAGACTGAGCATGGGCTGTCCCCGCAACTGCCGGTTCCTAACAAAACGACAGCAGAATTTGAAAAACGAAAACAAGAACAAACCAAAATTTTCTTTGGACTGGGCAGCTCTCCAGAGAATGGAAAAAAAGAGGGATAAATAGAGACATAAAACAGTAAACTGACACCTCGATTCCATGCAAAGAGGGAATAACTGTTTCACGAAAGAGGGAAGTGGGCACCAGCTTCACAGCATTTGAAAAAGTTTCTCCAGCAAGATTCTTTTCAAGACAGTAACCTCTCTGCTTGGGTCCTAAAGTTAGGGCAGGAGTCTATCTTCAAACAAGAGCGCTTACGTTTCAAAGATGAGAGACATGAGAAGAAGCTGCAACAAAACTGCAAGTACAGATGGTCTAAGATTTACATCTTAGTTGTAAACGGCAGGAGACTGACAAATAAAACTCCAGGGATAAAAGGTTCCAAAGGACTTTATGTCCTTTGAAGGCCCACAGAAGTGAGATTTCTAGTCTATTTTACCAGACTCCAGATTTCTGCTGTGCAAATTTGGGCTTTCACACTGACAAATTCTGTGACATTCCCAAAACAGTAAGGCTTCTGTGACACTCCCACTTCAGAGAGCAAATGGCAATGTCACTTGGCAGAGAAAAATGAGGCAGTGCAGTAAGTGATCAATAAGATCTGGGAATCTTCAACCTGAAGATACCTGAGAAATGCATGTTGAAGCACAAGCTAACTACTTTCCCCAACTCAACACAGTCAATATGTGCATATTGGAAAAATCAGCACTTATCACACTAAATTAAATTCTTACTGTAGGGGTGAGCAACATTGGCTTTTATAATTGTTTTCCTTGGGGAATGCAGACATGAATCTTCCTGCTAAGCCAATTAATCTCCACTGCAGTCTTGGCTGTGGAGCTTTCAGCTCTTTTGGAGGGTTTTTTGCCCTTTTTCCTCCATAAGGATACCGAGAGTGTCTTCTGCAACGCTGGAAATCTCTGACAAGATCCCAGAAGTGCTTGAAGCATGGCAACCAGCTGCAGCAATCATGCATGGCTGCTGTGCTGAATAGCTGGGGCTAATATCACTCGGGTTTCCATGCACAGGACACGTGCTCTGTCCTGTTCTCAGCAGGCAGAAGAGGTTTAATGCATCTTGAGTGCGTTGGGTGGCATGTGTACATGGAAAAGCATGTCTTTCACATGAGCTGCCTGTCTCTGGTGCTTCAGCGGGAAACAGGAAAGCCCCGTCCCTTATAAGAAGCAGGACACTGATGAGGGTTGTGGCAATTTGATTCTTCTGCCTCTCCATGTGAAGTGCTATTGAACATGTACTGGTATTTCTCCAATGCCAGCTTCTTCCGGTTTTCCCCATTACTTCTCTTCTGCTCCTTTCTGTAAGTGTGCACACCTATGGAAGCAGGGTCCTTTCAGTCTTTTCTCTCACAGCAACCATGCAACAGCAATGATCAGGAGAAAGAATAGTTTATAATTCCTGAAAACTCCTCTAATTTCTCTCCTCAGTGCCAATTAACTTGGACAGCATGACCTCTCTGTTGGGTCTCACCAAAGCTTGGCTAAAGTCTGCCAGCTTTGCCTGATTCGATGTTTGCCCTTTATGCTCAACTTGAATGACTTTATGCTTAGCTTTTCAAGTCCTTACCTCAAGCAAATTATCACTTTCAGGCCTTTTGCACTTCTAATAATCTTATTTGTATGTGACAATTGTAGCAGAAATGAAGTGTCCCTCTAACTAAAAATATTCGTAACCTGACATGCAAGCGAACTCTGCATAAATCCTGAAACAGAATTGCTGTTGTTTGGTCCTCTCCTTGATCTCAGAAAACACCATTTAGCCAAGAAAGTATGAAGACAAACCAAGCAATACCGATCAAATTTGATTTTCCCCTTCACTGAACCTGTTTTCTGACAAACAATTAGTGAACGACTGTTACTTCTTGTTCTCACTGGCAGTAATTTAATTTCCTCTTTCATTTTAATTAAAAAAAAAATATTGTGAAGCTAATTTTCAAGTCATTGCGCTTTGCAGAGTCCACCCGATGGGAGAGGATTGAACCACATACAGCTCAGATCAAAACCATTAGCTGATCATTTACTTCGGGCAGGATTAGCAGGCAGGCCTGCTTACTCCCAGTCAGGCATCCTACCCACTCCTCTGAACCACTTCTTAAACTTGCAGTTGGAAACTGCAGAAAAAGAAGAGAAGAAAAGATCTCAGTCAGTTGGGAGTAAAGAGGAAAAAACCATGCTACTAAATCCCAAGGAAATCAGCCCTCTGTTTTATTCATATTTGATTTCACTGGTTACCATGGGAAACCAGAGCCAAACCTGGTACCCTCTTGTGTACTGCAAGCCCTCACTACAGTGCAGACAGAAACAGAACAGCTGTAATGGAAAAGTGCATATCAATTAAAGGTGACATATCCCCTGCTCAGGTAGCACTAGAAAAGGCTTTACCTGAGAGGTTCAGCAGGGATTCAGCCCTAAATGTTGAAATGGCCAGGTGGACTTGAGAGACTCTGCAGTTGTCTCTCGAGGTAACAGCACCCTTGGACATGTTATTTTGCAGGGACCTGGTGTGTGCAGCCTGAGCACGTGAGTCCTGGTGATAAGCTGGGTATCAGAAACACACAATACACTAACTGAAGATGTGACGCTGCAGTGTGCAACACAATCTGGAGCATGATTCTGGGCTCTGGGAGAGAGAGAAGGCCCCTCTGAGCTAAGAGACTGCCGGTATCTAGAAGCTGAACATTTTCCCCCACCAAGGTTGACAGGTAGAGGGAACAATCTGTTCATCTCTTTTACATTTCAGCCTTTCACAACTCTGTAATTATGCCGTCTGCCCTAGCTCAATTGTTTGCTGAACCTTGAAATTTGGCTGGTAAGTAGTGCTCCACTGGAATGTGTACTGCAGCCAACTAAGAATTTGTGCAGATCTCTCTTAAAGATAGCACCCAGCACGCTTCTCAGCCACCTAATGAAGCAAGGCAGCGCTTCCCAGCGAGCCTGCTGCCCCATTAGCATTCAAGCACTTGCTGTGGCAGTTGTACGCAAATATCTGTGGATGCCTTCCTAAAAAATGACATTGACAAAGCACAAGGGAAGTACAGAACAGGGATGTGTGTATGTGTGTGTGTGTATCCACCTGGGTGTTACAGAGTGTCTAGGCACAACAGCATCATTCAGCCAAGTCATTTGAAGCAATCCAAAACAAAAATAGCCGTGAGTACCAAGGGCCATCAAAAAATACTGGAGGTTCTGCTGATGCCCTTTGCACAGAAGAAACATTATCCACATAACTCAAGGTCATCTTAGAAGTAATTAGCAGCATGAATGGTGATCAGTGCCATCAAGGTACAGCAGGTAAGGAGCTGACTCCAGGAAGAGTAGGAAGAGCAGGTGCAGAGAGAGGGTCTTAGTTCAGGAGTGAGATCTTGGAGAAGCTCACTGGGGACTCACTGTGAGCTTCCTTTAATGACAGTGTTGCAAAATGTGGAAAAACCTTGCAGAAACTTAAATGTATTAGCTCAAAGTTTAGGGGCACTGTCCACGTGGAAAAAAAATGTGCCTCTGAAAACTGGAAGAAAGTATATAAGTGTAAGCAGCATAGACTCCAAACCCTTTGGCAACAATAGTAAGAATTTCTGTGATATCAGTGGTTGAAAACTGCTGAAAGAGACGGGCAACTGTGTGTAAATGTGTCCTAAATGTATCGACATGCACTAAATGTCCCTAAAAAGGCAGAGCTGTGTGAAAGTCAAGTGCTTCCACAGGGCAGGTGCAAAGTAAGACCCAGAAGCACAAACCACACTACTGAGATGCTGCGTAGGCTCCAGCTCAAGTTCAAGAAAGATTAAATCAATTCAGAACAATTGCAGAGAATGACAACTAAAATATTTGTGAGGAAGAAGACAAAACTACAGAAGTTTGGCATATTTAGTCTCACAAAATGCAAGCCAAGAGTAGTACAATTACTATACATGAATACAAATGAATGCTGAAAACCTGGGTGGCCGTGCTGGCCCACGACCAAACAGCTTTAAACTCATCACAAACACATTATACAGGAGACAGGAAGATATTCAGTTTCAGGAGAAGCAGTTTTTGATTCATCGTAATTAATTGCGAGAGTCATATGGAATAAAATACCCTGAACCAAACAACAATACAACAACAACAACAACAAAATACCCAATTTAATTATGTTTTAAGATATTTCTAGGAAATAGAGACTCATATTTGATCTGCTGGCCCTGTCTCATTATTCCTACATTCTACATTGGAGCTGGAGCACAGGGTGGGGGACAGAACTACAGTGTTCCTGCCATGGTCGGGCTTCTGGTCCCTAGAATTGGTTCTCTGAGGGGAATTCATCCTCCCTGGCACCTGCTGCAAGGGAAAGGCCATTCCGGCGATTTCTGGAGGATGTCAGGGATAACACAGATGTTAGATGTACCAACTGGGATTGACGCTGGTCTGGGTGTGCTACTTAAAAATGAGGAAGAACTGGCCATGACATAACTGTAATGACGCAGACACAGGGGAGGTCAAATCCTGGGCCAGGGTGGCGAGTAGGAAGGCCAATAGCCCTGAACCTCATGACAGAAAGCTGTGGCTTACTCGGGGAAGAGGTTGGTGTGAGGCAGATCTTATGGGAGACAGCTCTCGTGGGGCTTGAAGGGCAAAGCAGCTCAAAAGAAAAGTCCATGCTGATGCTCAGGGATAAAACACAACAGATATTTTAGGAGGCTGGCGTGGCTAAAAAGAGAATTCATGGCAGAGCAATGCAAAAAAAACCCAACAAAGTATTAGCATAGTGGGAGTTAGGAGAGGTTATGACAGAGATTATATTATTATTTCTGCTGAGGTATGCAGAGGAGTGATCAGGAAAACCAAAGCTAAGCCAGGGTTCAAGAAGTGCTTCTGCTGCTATGTAAGAAGTAAATCAGGTAAGGAAATTATGACAAAAGGGTTGAGCGGTACATTGACAGCAAATGCAAGCAAAAATGAGGTACTTGATGCCTTCTTCCTCTCAGTTTCCACTGACAATGTTCCCAGGTGTTTCAGCCCAAAGGGAGGGATGAGGAAACAGAGGAATTCCAGGAGCAGAGGACATTCAGCTCAGGGGCCTCCTAGAAAATCTTGTCTTATACAATTCCATTGACCTGAGTGGGATTTGTCTGAAGGGGTTTTAGTGAGGTGGCTGATGACAGTGTGAGGCCACTCTCTGCCATTTTTGAAAGGTTGTGGAGCCTGGGGGAGGTCCCTGACGATTTTATGTGCACCTAGAAGGCACCTAATGATTCTGGGATTCCCAGGGCTCCGTCAGGTCACTCTGGCTGGGGCAGGCAACTCCAGGCACGTGAGGTAAGAAGGTTCATTGGGTAATACCTCGTGTCTCCCTGGGAGGCTGCTGTGCAAAGTCCCACAGGCTTTCCCCCCATCTCAGCACTTCTGGCCAGCTCTCTGGGCTCCCCTGATTCCTCCCACAAGGGGTCACAGAGATTTTCATAGAATCTTGGAAAGGTTTGGGCTGGGAAGAGACCCCTAAGATAATCTAGTTCCATCCCTCCCCTCCATCCCCAAGAGCAGGGATGCCATCCACTAGATCAGGTAGCTCTGGGCCCCATATAGCCTGGTCTTGGACACTTCCAGGCTTCTCTGGTCAAGTCTGCGTCAGGGTATCAGTACCATCCGAATTAAGATTTTCCTCCAAATACCTGACCTCTTTCAGCTTAAAGCTATTCCCCCTCGTTTTATCACTACATGCCCTTGTAAAAAAATCTCTCCCCAGGTCTCTTGTAGCCCCTTTAGGTACTGGAAGGTGCTCTAAGGTTTCCCTTGACTTCTCCAGGCTGAACAACCTCAACTCTCTCAGCTTGTCTCTCCTTAGCAGAGGTGCTCCAGCTGTCTGAGCATCTTCGTGGCCTCCTCTCGATCAACTCCAAGAGGTCCACATCTTTCCCATGCTGGGGAATCCAGGGGTAGATGCAGATCTCATGGTGGGTTCTCATGAGGGCAGGGTAGAGGGGAAGAATCACTTCCCTCGACATGTTGCCCCCACTGCTTTTGGTGCAGGCCAAGGTGCAGTTGGCTTGCTGGGCTGCCAGCCCACACCACTGGCTCATGTCCACCTTTATATCCAGCAGAAGAACCCCAAAGTCCTTCTCCAAAGCGCCGCTCTCGATGAATTCTTCTCCGAGTCTGTGCTCATGTCTGGGATTGCCTCAGGTGCAGCACCTTGCACTTGGACTTGTTGAACCTCGTTGGGTTCTCTGGGCCCCCTTCTCGAGCTTGCCCTGGATGGCCCCATCTTTCAGGTGTGTCACTGCACCTGCAGCTTGGTGTCAGCTGCAAACCTGTTGAGGGTGGCCCTGCCCTCCTTGTCTGTGTCACTGATGAAGGTATTGAAGAGCCCCAGACGCAGGACACAGCCCTGAGGGACTCCACTCATCACCGGCCTGCAGCTGGACATGGAACCACTGACCACAACTCTCTGGCTGCATCCACCCAGCCAACTCCTCGTCCACTGAATCCTACACCCTTCAAGCCCACGTCTCTCAAAAGGCCTTACAGAAATCCAGGTGGATGACGTTGGTCGGTCTTCCCTTGCCGACCATTGCAGTCACTCCATCACAGAAGGCCACCAGATGGACAGGGACAATTTTCCCTCAGTGAAACCATGCTGGATATCTTAGAACACCATGTCTTCTATGTGTCCTTACATTGCTTCCATAAGGATCTGCTCCATGATCTTCCCAGGCACAGAGGTGAGGCTCACTGGTCTGTAGCTCCCTGTGTCTTCTTTTCTCTTGGTTTTAAAGATAAGAGTGATGCTTCCTTCTCCAGGCACCAGGGAACTCCCCTGACTGCCATGACTTTTCAAATATGATGGAGAGTGGCTTGGCAACATCAGCCAATTCCCTCAGGACTGTGAGATCTGTTTCATTGGGCCCCGCAGAGTTGTGCCTACTTTCTCTCCTATCCAGGGTGTGGAGAGGTGGACAAGGGCGATCCCCTCTGCTCAGCACCCATCAGGCTTCATTCAGGCACTGAGTCCTGTCTGGGGTCCCAGGCAGAACTGACAAACCAGACGGGCTCAGGGGAGCCACCTGGAACTGGGGGACTGAAATAATCACCCTGAGAGGAGGGTCTGTGGGGCTGGGGCTGGTTCAACATGGGACAGAGAACGGTTTGGGGCACGTCACAGCACAGCCTTGCGCCTGTGGGGATGAGATCAAGCGGATGGGGCCGGGGTCTTCCCAGTGAAGCACACTCCCTAGCAGGAGGGTAAGAGACAGTGACATCAGCAGAAACTAGAGAAGTTCAGCATACAGTTAGAAGGGGAAAAAAGGGGGAATAATTATGCATTACAGCAGGAGCCAGAGGAGGCTGTGGGATCTTCGGAGGCTTTCAAAGTCTGGCCGGACAAAGCTCTGAGCATCAGAGTCTGAATTCATTCCAGAATCCATTCTTCTCCTCCAAGTAAAAGTTTGGGGTAGAAGCTACCCAATATCTGCGCCAACTACAATGCTTTTGTGGTCTGTGACCTAGGAGTTGGTATTGTTTTACACAAGGCTTTATGTAGACTGAGTAACTACACATCCAAGTGAATTCCTGTTGAATCCAGAGGGCTCACACTCCCCAGCTGTCAGGTTACACATATGCTAGGAAAGCAACGTCCTGTAGCAGCTACATTACTCCACAGCAGATGGCCTGTACAAGCTACGAACACCGTGACAAAAGCTGCAGAGCACAGCGTATTGTTCTCTTTTATCTGGCAGTCAGTACAGAAAGCAAAGTGTTGGAAAGTGCATGCTCAAAATCAAGTAATGCAAAAATCCACAGTCAGGTCTCTGTAGAAAGATCTGTTTTGGTGTTTAATTCCTCACACCACACTGGAAAGCATTGGTCCATGTGTGTGGCTTAGGCCAAATTTGTTTATATGAGTTTTAACTGCATTTTGATTAAATTAAAATACTTTCAGATAACCACAGCGATGACTGCAATATGATTAATGACTCATACAAAAATAAAGGATCTAATTTATTCATAGCAGGCCCAGCTAGACCTGTAGGATTTGATTCACTATTTTTCAGATAAATATTATTCTTGGAATTGATGTTCCAGATTAATTGCTGATGATTCCTGACGTCATTTTCCTAGAAGCTTTTTACAGAGCACTCAGCAATCCATTCTGCAACTGCTCAGTCCCGTCCTGAAGCTGGGAAGACTCACCCTGTGACAACTGTCCATAGCAATGGGCTGCCCTGGCTGGCTGCACTATTTGCCATTCTAATGGCTCATGCAATTATTGGCCTTGCTTTAGAATATTCAGAAGTCTGGCCTTTCCACAGCAGCTCTGCAGAACCACAGCAGGACAATGTACAGCTTCCGGCTCCCGTTTGTCCTTGTTATTACAGAACAGGCAGGGACACAGACAGGACAGAAGCTCAAACAAAGCCTAAATATTAGAATAGTAGGCAAAGAGTCTGCACTCTGAAGCACTGTAAAACCCCCCCGAGAGCCACAGCAGCCCTTCCTGCTAACAGACACAGACATCAGATAACTGTCTTCACAGGCATTTGTCAAATCCCAGTCATTTTTATTCCCTTCCCTTTCAGCTGTCTGGCACTCCAAGGAAACCAGTGATTAAATAAAGAAATTTTTCACGGGTAAAAAAGATTTTCTCACTTCCAGATAAACTCTCTTGAAGCATACAGAATTCAATACCTCCCTCTCCTAGGTGACAAGTAGTTTTTGCACACACAGATCTAAAGAGCTTGATTCCAATGCCAATCAATGGTATGTCCAAGGCATTGATACTGCTGGGATAAGCTTCTAGAGTCACTAGCCATGGCTGTTACAAGCCTGGAAGATGACCTCTTCTCTGAAATGCTTCGGGCAAGAAGCACTGTGCAGTCTGGTGCTCAACTTCAAGTCCCATTTGGCCCTTCTTGGCAAACCTCATTTCCTGCAGTTGCAAAATGACACTGATATGACGGCAAGGGAGCCTATAAACAAACAAACAAAATGATACATGAAGGGGTTAGATTCCAACTACAAGCCCAGTGCTGTTGTGAAGCTGGACTGTCAGCAGCAATGCTCCAGGAATAGCTCCTGGAGGCAGCATGCCTTGCAGACACTCCCTGGACTGAGATTCCCCTCCCCATCCCTTGTCCCTTAGTTCCTTAATAAATGGAAAAAAATAAATTCACAGCGATTTCAAAAAAGGAAGGTCATGTACTTACTATAGTTACTGCTCCTAAATCTCTGTATAGAGGAAATAAATTAAAGGTCTTGCAACTGAATGAGAACATTTATTAGATGTTTAAGGAAAATTTGCAGATTAGAGCCAGATGAGAAATCTTTTGTGGGTTTTCCCACACTTGGTATTGATTTTCCGGATGGAAAATATCTAGATATTCCTAATACAATTACTACACCCACATAATTAGCATAATAAATATATAAGCCTGTCAAGATGATAGTCTAATGCACTTGCCACGCTGTTATTTTATAGTGAATTCCAAGTATTCTTGGCAGCTGTTTGAGTGTCAATCAGGCTAAAAAATTAACAACAGAAAAGCAATCGCTCTCAAAATAAAACATCTCAAGAGTGAACCCTGCATAAAAGAAATTTTAGTCCCTTTTGTTGATAAAGACTGGGTTTCAGTTTTATCTCATACTAACTTTCCATCAGTGTGTGCTAGAGAACTGAACTGTTGGCTCTTCTCTGCAGATTCCAGTGCTAACATCCGTGGTGTCCAAGGGTTAATGGGAACTCTAATGGGAATTTCCATGCTTCTGAGCATGCTGCTGAAAATGAACCCAATGATCTCCCTCATCCAAAGCAGCACCACTGCTTCAGACTGAGATTTCTCCAGGTCTGAAGGATCCAGCCCCTTCTGACGACCTTTTTTTTTCAGACCATGAGGCATGCAGACATGAGAGATCACTGCTAAATCCAAAGAAAAGCAAGATCCAGACCCTCTCCTTCCTGCAGCTGGTAGGGGCTGGTTACAACCACCTTGCTGAGTGTGAGCACTGCCTCCATGGTCACTGCCTAATACCTCACTGTCTAATTAGCTGATTAACCTGCACAGCTGCTCTTTACTATCGTGACAAACAGCGCGAAGCTGCTCCAGTGTTAGTCCTGCACAATAAATGAGGATGATTGAGGAAGCATGGTAGCGGTTTCACAGCACAAGTAAACCCCCAAATTATTTCTGTACCAAAAGAAACAATGCTGCCAACAGGAGGCAGAGAAAGCTCCTGAGTGCATGCAGAATAAGATTAAGGGTGAACTAATTTACAGTGTACGAGTTACTGCAAACTGGAATCTAAGTTGAGGTTCACCTGCTCCAGAGACGTCCTTACAGTTGGTTCAGCCTTCACAAAAGGTCCACTGGTTTTCCTAACTAAGTTGTGATACAGAGAACGTCAGTGAGAGATCTGCACAGAGTCGTGTGAACAGCAGGGACCAGTCAACTCAATGGAAAACCCTACCATAATGGCAAATAAAAACTACAGCCTAGGACGCCTCACATTAATCAGGTCTATTTCATCTCAACAGCCAGTGGGAAAACCCTGCTTTTGAAGCATTTTTCAGGGATAGGTCACTTATTGTGAAATAAGTGTGAAATGCTGCATTTCATTAAGGGTAAGGTCATGTTACTGCCTGTCAGTGACAGTGCTAACTTCCCTCACTTCTCCATTACCAGCATGTGCTCCATTTGATCCCAAGGCCCTTCAGCCTGTGCTGCCCTTCTGGAGCTCTTCTACAGGTCTACCTGTGCAACGACTCTTCCTAACCATCATCACAAGCTCAAAAGCTTGCCTCTTCCTTCCATCACCTCTGTAATCCAGACTGACAAGCATCTGCCTGGAGTACTGCCCTCTGCATGCCTCCTCCCAGTTCAACACAGCCAAAACAAGTTGCTGTCTACACCTTCAGGGCCGTGTTCAGGCTATTTCTGTCACTGCTCTCTTGTTTGTGAAAAGCCTGCACTCACCTCAATAGGTCTGAAACAGAATGTGCTGCTTTCTTGCAAGCACCATTTCACCCCTTGCTTCCCTAAAGAGCTCTTCAGGGTGAGAGTCACGTTCATATTCTTTATCTGCCATCAGTCCTAGAATCTGGGCAGGATTTGTAAAAATTATGGCAACGATAATAATGATGGGCAGCCTTAATTGCGTACCTGTATCTAAGACAGTGGGATGACCCAGGCAACAAAGAGGGTGTGTGTACTTACTGCATGTTAGTGCCGAGGTTGAATTGACTTCCCAAGAGCACTGACTCGAGTCTTTGCCTCTGAAACCGAAAGAAACTTCTCCCAAGGTAAGAAGACAAACTGTAGTATCACGCAACAGAGACTTCTTTTGTGGCAGGAGGGGTGACACACACACAGCCTGAGGTGACAACACGCAGACATGTGCACACTGATACTGTCACAACAGGTTCTGTAACAATCAGGGCCCTTGAACCCAGGAGCGTGCTCACAGCTGTGAACAGGCGTGGGTAAAGAGCAGCTCCTGGAGAATCATGGACAACCAAAAAGAGCTGAGGAGGGCAAAGCCACGGCAGCACAAAGATGCACAAAGAGCACCAGGGAGATCAAGTTACTTGGAAGTAAGAAACCAAAAGTAATCATAGTATGCATCTGCCACCAAAACATCTTTCTAAGTCTTGGGCTTCATTTCACATCTCGCTGAAATCAATCCAAGTTTTTTCTTTTTGCATAGGAGAGGTTTGTATGCTCACTGAGTCAGCATATAAACTGTTGTAAATGAAGTTAGCTAACTGTGGTGCTCCAGTCTGAACACGGGGTGATTACCCAAAATACTTCAGACACAGAACGAAAAAAAAAAAAGCACCACCAAGAACTGGCTGTCAAGGAGAAGCACTATGAAACTAAATTATGAGAGTACTCTGGGGGAAAAACTCCAACCCTCAATTCTGCAACTGCAAGAAAGAACTGGAGAGCCAAGCACTGCCAGATTTTATGGAGCTGGTTGGGCTGAGCTAGAGGACATACCAAGAATCTGTTTATTTATTATATTCCCCATACAGTGAGTTGTCGTAAGTTCCTGAACCACTCAGAGGGGAAAAAAATCACATATTCTTTTTTTTCTCATTCTATTTCAAAATTCAAATAAATGGTCAGAAAAAAACTTCATCCTTTGCCTTTCACAGCCTCTGGAGTTGATTCCCAGTTATTCTGGGGCTTTTACAAGCAGAGCTACACAGCCACGGTGCAAATGAACCCTCAACCCACGGCAGAACTGCTTCACACTCTAACCAGCAAACACAGAAGTCAGAATAAGTAGTTTAACACAATCTGAGCAGAAAAGAGTAGTGAAACTGACACAACCCCTCAGCACGAGGTACTTTAGTTTGCATGTGAAGCTCAGCACTTACATATCTGGACTGCTGAATGAAAAGTTTTCTAAAAAAAATCCCTTTCATCTTCAAAGTGAAAGGTTTAGATTTGGTATCAGGCAATAGTGAAAGTGAACGAGCAGCATATTTCAAGTTGTAACCATCCAAGCAAAAAATAGCAAGTGGTATTTTCTCTCTTTCTTTTTCCTTTTCTTTTTTTTTTTTTTTTAATGGCTCTCCACGCAGAGCAAGCAAGTTATTCTGTGCTGTCAAGAATGCTGGATTCCTACTAGCAACAGTCAGCGGTTTCTTTTTAGTTGCGAAAGCTGCAGGAGGCTCTGGCTGTCTGGCAGCTGTGTGTCAGAGCATGAGCAGGACGCTGGCAGAGGCAGCACCTCCAGCCCTGTGTGTACGTGTAACACGTCCCCATTCCCTCCCTCCTGCAGGGAAAGGGGTCTCCCGCTTTCCCTCTGCCTGGCAATGCCGTCTGCTGGCCGTGCTGCTGGGAGGAAATGGTGAGGAAGCCAAGCTTACTGTAAAAAATGAGTTAGAAGATGGTTCTTATTACAAACATTAAGCTGACAATGTGGCAAGGCTAGGAATTTTCCAGCCATTACACAATACTAGGAAATCTGGAGTTTAACTGCAATACAGTATTAAGTCAGCCTGACAACAGCGTCCCCTTCTGCAGAAAGACAGCTTTGGTTACAAAGAAAATGCCCTGGGAGACCCCACACCTGCAGATGGAAGAGGTTACGAGGAGATTCCACACCTGATGATGGAAGAGGTTACGAGGTGCACGGGAAAGGGTCTCTTTTACCAACACAGCTGGCTCAACTTTAAAGTTTATTTGTAGCAGCACTCCTCCTTTATTACCTAAGGAGCACCGGGGCAAACACAGGTTAATAACCCATCAAAAGCACGCATCAACTACTCAAACGCTAAACTACAAATAACTAAACTCACCATGAGCCAGCAGTATGCGCTCACAGCCCAGAAATCCAAATGAATCCTGGGCTGCATCCAAAGCAGCGTGGGCAGCAGGTGAAAGGAGGCAATTCTGCCTCTCTTCTCCTCTCGTGAGACCCTCGCCTGCAGTGCTGCATCCAGCTCTGGGGTCCCCAATGTGAGAAGGACATGGAGCTGTTGGAGCAAGTCCAAAAGAGGCCAAGTTCATCAGGACCACCTTCCCTGTGAAGTCAGGTTGAGAAAGCTGGGGCTGTTCAGTGTGGAGAAGAGAAGGTTCCAGTATCTGAAGGAGCCTACAGGGAAGCCGGAAAGGGACACTTCGTCAGGAGCTGTAGTGATAGGACAAGGAGGGATGGGTACAAACTGAAAGAGGGGAGATTTAGGTTGGATATTGGGAAGAAATTCTTTACTGTGAGGATGGTGAGACACTGGAACAGGCTGCCCTGGGGAGATTGCAGATGCACCAACCCTGGTGGTGTTCAAGGACAGGTTGGATAAAGAAACCTTGAGCAACTTTGTTTAGTGGGAGGTGTCCCTGCTCATGGCAGAGAGGTTGGGACTAGATGCACTTTCATATTCTATGAAACCAGCACTGGCAGAACTCAGGCGCTGTACACGAGCGTGTATTAATAAACTTGTGTCACAACTTGTAAGTGCTGTGTCTGTGCCATTCATCTCAAGAAGGACATTGAGGTGCTGGCGTGAGCCCAGAGAAGGGAAGGGAGCTGGGGAAGGGGCTGGAGCCCCAGGAGCGGCTGAGGGAGCTGGGAAGGGGCTCAGCCTGGAGCAAAGGAGGCTCAGGGGGACCTTGTGGCTCTGCACAACTCCCTGACAGGAGGGGGCAGCCGGGGGGGTCGGGCTCTGCTGCCAGGGAACAGGGACAGGAGGAGAGGGAACGGCCTCAAGCTGTGCAGGGTAGGTTTAGCTGGATATTAAGAGGAATTTCCTCACAGAAAGGGCGACCGGACATCGGAGCGGGACGCCCAGCGAGGCCGTGGAGTCACCTCCCCGGGAGGTGTTCAAGCAACGACTGGACGCGTCCCTCAGCGCCGCGGCCTCGCCGACACGCTGCTGTCCGGACTCGATGACCTCACAGATCCCTTTTCCCCCCTCAAACCATCCCTTTTCCCCCTCTCTCCCTACCCGCACC